>JALIZH010029534.1:0-18248 GCA_030522465.1 Rhipicephalus appendiculatus | reverse complement strand
TTGGTCGTGATGTGTTCGGCTTGAATGTCCGTGTCAACACCATAGATAGTAGGTCCGTTCGATTCGCCTGCACCACCTGAACCAGTTCACGAGGTGCTGCACCTTCCCATTCGTTTCAGCGGTACAGCAATGGCGACCTCTGAACCACGTCATTCGTTTCAAAAGGTGCAGGAGAGGTGCAGCGCTGGTTCACGATTTTCCTGCACCTCCTATGCTGACGGTGCCGGCTTGGTGCAATCGTGCGCGTGCGCACTAGCAGCTGAGCAGACGACGCAACATTCAGGCGTAGGCGCCGTACCCACGTCTACTAACGTGGTGTGTTTTGTCAAGGTGTTTGCGACTCATAAACTGTCCACACGTGCGGTTTGCCACCTGTCACTGTTAGGTAGACGGTGTAAATTAAGCGAAAAAATAAGGCCTGCACCATATCGGCACCTCGTCATTCGTTTCTGGTGTCGCACTGTGCCTGCACCAATGAACTCGCGCCGCACAATTTCTGAACTTCTCGTGCACCGCCATGAACCGGTTCAGATTGGTGCAGGCGAATCGAACGGACCTAGTGTCCACGCAGATGTTCTCCACTAAAAGCTCGCACTTTACGTGGCTCTCACATATCCTTTCAACTTGAAAGAGTGTTGAGGAGTCTGCAGAGGGTAGGACATTCACTGCCACAAGCTTGCGTTGGTGATTGACATGGATGCGCCGGAAATCCAGAGATTAATGCCGCGATGGCATCGCGAGACACGGTGAGGAAGTTCGTTTTTTTTCCCACCGGTCGATAGAAGATTGTGCCACCACGTCTCCTCATTGTTGTAGGTGAGGCAGGGGGCTTAGGTTCGGGCGCCGAGGTCTTGTTGACATCGGCGGCCGTATGGGAAGGGAGAGCAGGAGAAGAGGTGGAATGTAGCCGCTCCTGCTTCATCGTACGTCGCTACTGAAGTGGCGGGAGAGGAGGATGGCGTGCGATGTTCCCAGGAGGAACTTGAGAGAGCTGATGACTCGCTCTCCGAAGCTTCTACTTGAAAAGGGGTGCCCGCAGCGGAGCTCTCCTTCTCTTGCGCTCCCGAGGGCGAGCTTGGTTGCTCAGCAGGGGCCAGGGGCTCTTGTTGTTGTTGTAGGAGCGTCGATGATACGTTCTGGAGTCTTGGCTGCTTTGGGTGAAAATCCGTTTTGAGGCTTTGGTTGGCTTTGGCCCGGTACCGTAGTACAGGCGGGTCCATGCCTCTCGGAAGCCCTTAAAAGGGCTGCGCGCACGGAGGCGCATAGTCGAGGTAGAAAAAATAGGCAGATTCCACGTACCTTGGGAATCGATGTTATGCGAAGCATGCGGAGAGAAGGTGACTTTGTTGCAATTTTTTGATTGAGCGAAACGTTACGAAACGGCGCTAAAGATATGTACAGATGTTGTACGCACAGACATATGTTGAACAGTCGCATATGTTTTATATAACCAGTTGTTTACAGTTGCGTAACTATGGCAGCAGCAACATAGGTATTAGCAACACAAGAAGCGGTAAGATGATACGCAGCGCTTGTGCTAGAGCGAGGATGGTAGACGTAGACTACGTAGACTACGAGGACTACGTGGACCAACTTCAGTGGATGGCGCTTAACTACGATTGACGTTAGTCCGACGTGACGACTGTATCATAGGAGTACTAATGGAATGTTTATAAAATTGGATAGCCAGCACTGGAACCACAATTGACGTTTCATGAACATTATGGTATACTTGAAAAGCAGTTCCAAGACCTGGCCTGGCTCTGCGCTAGAATACTTGATTGCCACGCAGAATGCTGTGGTTTGATTTCTGCTGGGACCCTGACATTTATTCTTTGCATTCATCGGGTCAACGCTGCGGATGTCACCTTTTTCTTAAAACTATTGCGTTAAAACTTCGTGTGTCTGTTCTCTCCGTTCCTGGGTAGATATAAACTATCAATCCCCTGTGGCACATACCCGCCTGTGGTATACGGGTATGTGCCACACGTGTCTGGTGGAAAGGGTTGGACGATGTACGTGGCGGGATTGTCACATTATTCATGTCATGACCAGCGATTAATATTCGTCAAGCCATCTTCTTACCCTCCCATACTAATTTTGGTTTACCCCAAGTTAAGGGGGTGATCACGAGAGCACCCAGACGTAAGCAGATAGATAGATAGATAGATAGATAGATAGATAGATAGATAGATAGATAGATAGATAGATAGATAAATAGATACATAGATAGATAGATAGATAGATAGATAGATAGATAGATAGATAGATATAGATAGATAGATAGATAGATAGATAGATAGACAGACAGACAGACAGACACGTAGATAGACACACTAAAGTGCCTGCAGTACGCAAAGCAATGCTTCGCATTAAAAAAAAAAAGTGCCCCCCGCCTCTTCAAATCCGAAACTGCTCGAACCGACGGACGAAGCACAGTGAAGGAAAGAGCGAAACGAGCGAGGGCCTCTTTAGTATTATCAAACGCGTGTAACTTCGCTATTAAGGCACCGTTTCGAAAAATTCTCACGGCTACGTGTTCGTTGTAGACTCGCACAAAACTGCAACACCAAAACTAAATTTCGACCTCTAAGTAGTTTAGGTGCCTTTTAAAGAGGCACCGTGAACACTACCTCGTATCAACGTCATGCTCGCAAGGCTTGCTTGGGAAAAATATGACGTAACTTGTAGATCACCTGTGACCAATAAAAAATGCACGAAAGACTTATCAGTCCTTAGAGCACGTCAAGTATACTTTATTTATGACATTGACAAGATACATGGAATTAAAGTGAAAAACGTTGGCAATGCACAATTCTCACCCCCCGCATCTACAAAATCAAAAGGATTACATGAAGCCATCGCGAAGACCGGATCATATTATTGCCGTAGTGATCATTTGTTGAAGCACACAACAACCGCTCTCAAGGCAACAAAAAAAAAAAAAAAGGTACAAGGATGCGTCGATTGTCAGCGTGCAGGAGTTTCACACTAGTTCAATGTTCACGTGTAAAGTTTTGTTGTGGATGAAACCGTTCAACGAGACCTGACTCCAGTAGACCAAGGTACTCCAGCGCGCCGGGTTGGATTGTCTTTTACCCGGTCTCTGCACAGAATCATCCGGGTCAAACGTTATCGGCAGTTTGATGTCCTTTTGGTAGTCCTCGAGATTCGGTACGGTAAGCGTGACGTACTTGGCGAAGGGCCACTCGACGTAGTCGTCCCACTGACCACCGCGCAGAGCGACACCGAAAGTCAAGCTCACTTGGTCACTGAAGTCCCTGTGGATCTTGCAGGCAGCCGTCATCGTGTAGCCGCCGACAACAAACTCCCTCTGTTCGATCCACGACTGGCTGGGCCTCAGAGAGTCGTGCTTGTCGGGGATCTCGGAGAATACGACCATCATCATGAACGCACCGGCCGCTGTAGCGGGGCGGTAAGGCCCGGGCGTGTACGTCGACCCACCTTGTCCCATTGCTCCGTAGTTTTCTCAGAGAGATCCTGGACGACGCACGAATACCCCGAAGTAGTGGCAAAGTCGTACGCGGCTGGAGGCCCCGAAGGATAAAGTGGAGGAATACGTTGGCTTTCTATGGAACTGGCTCAGTTTCACGAGAATGGCCTTGCAGTGCGGCTCAAGGTGCAGCTATAATAGAGATCGCACCTGAATGTGTTCTTTATATATACGAGCTGATTATACCAGACGCACACGCCCCCCCGTTCAATGTCCACGAGGCTGCCAGCCTAGGCGCCCATGTCAATTGTGCGCATTTCTGAGAACGCATTTCTGAGCAACAAGTGGTATTGTATTGTGGCCACGTGCTCACATTCAACGTGCCAGTATATAATAATAATAATATCTGGGGTTTAACGTCCCAAAACCACCATATGATTATGAGAGACGCCGTAGTGGAGGGCTCCGGAAATTTTGACCATCTGGTGTTCTTTAACGTGCACTGACATCGCACAGTACACGGGCCTCTACCATTTCAACGTGCCAGTATAGGAGGTGGGTGGCAAATATCACCAAGAGTTCAGTTACACTTTCACGCGGATTCTTATCTACAGTTCCAGAAATTTCCACCTATTGTCTCAAAAAGCGAGGAGATGGACGCTGCGAGAAGTAGATTAAAAGACAAAGGCAAGGAGGCGTTCATCATTAAGCCTTATCTTGAGATAACAGCTGAATTTGGGAATTGTTCGTATAAACTGATAAAGTTTCCCAGCTGACTGCAAAGCATGCTCTCACAAGAAAAGAATGTGCAGTTTAACGGCAATGTCGAAGTAATTAATGCCATAGCAACAAAAGTGTTGTCAAGTGCTGAGAGTACAAAAGAACAAATTTATTTTCAATGTATTCAGACAGATATAAAAGCAGTCACAGCTAAGATGGCGGAACAGCAACAACAAGAGCGCTCTTGCGTTTCGTCATCTTCATTGTCTGTCTGAAGCATTCTTGTTCCTGAGGGCTTGTAACGGACAGGCTGTTATAGGAAATGTGTTCGAAATACTCAAAAATCAGGCAAATGCGATATTTGCTTGGTGTCTTCAGAATCACTTTTAGAGTAGCGGCGGGCATCTTAAGATGGTTAAACACGTGATTTGTGAGAGTTAGTAAGAAAATAAAATTAATTTGGATGACGACAACCAGATGACAAAGGCTCGTTCACTATTTGTATCCACGAAGGAAAGAGTCCATCATATCTTTTTTTAAATTTAGCTGCGGCGTTGCACAAACTGAATTGCCTAAATTTAAACAAGAAAAGTCCATCTGGTGAAACCTATGCGGTTTTTTTCACGGTCAGGATGATCCTGCCACCATCGTTTCACTGAAGCTATTTGGCCGGCTTGGCGACGACTTGTGTACGCCTCTCGTGAACGGCGCAAAGACGACATGAACGAAGTAGACGCGCAGCTCAAGCGCGTCAAGTGTTTCGTTTTTAAGGCTGCTTCACACCGGCGACTAGCACCGGTCGCGCGACCAAGTTAGTCGCTTTGTGACTGGTCGCAAACAGTCGCAAACAGTCGCTTCTGTCGCAAAGCGACTGCTTTTGCTCACTCGCTCGCTGAGCGACTTTTCAGTCGCGCGACTGCAGTCGCAGGAAGGTTGGAACCAATCAATGAAGCCCAGAATTGACGTCAGCATTTGTTTGCAACCGGGCTCGTCGCTTTTTCTTTTCTTTTTTTATTGCGCTCCCTTGGCTCACTGATAACGATATCCGGACGTGACTTTCTGGGTTTGCGACTTCCGGTCGCTCGCATGCAGCCTCTGCCGGTGTGAACATCGGTCGCTTTCAGTCGCTTTTTTGGTCGCCAGTCGCAAATGATCGCGCGACCGGTGCTAGTCGCCGGTGTGAATCCGCCTTTACTTCTTCGCACGCGACGCCGCACAGAAGTGGTGGACAAAGCGCCCTGGCTGGCATTACCTTGGCTGAAGGTCAGATTAACGCAACCAGCCGTTTTCTGGCTTTGTATTTGGGGGGAGTACAGCTATCGCTCTAAAAAAGAAAGATAACTTAAAACGAAAAACGGAAAATAAAGAGTTAAGCTAAATAATGACCATGCTGCCCGTTCCACACCGCGAGCAGGAAAGTGCTACAACGCAATTGCCAGCAGACACCGAAGCCAAGAAAAACAGTGCTGCATAAATGAAACGCATTGATCATGTCCTTATTTCAAATGTATAAATATTCAAAGTGGAGTAAGTGAAGACGAACCGAAAGGTCAATTTGCTACCGGCTTAAAAAATGCGAACGGCTCAAACACTGTTGTATAGAGTGCTTGTTTGTGGCCTCAGTCAGACGAATGGCTGAGACCTTTACTTGTTCCATCTGAGCGTCTTTTGCCCCGGTACTGGGGTAAGGCAAAGCTGCTCAGCGCCTCCTCTACATTTTTAAACAGGAGGCGTTGAGATGCTTAGATTGACAACACCGCCTCTGTTTCTTCCGATGCCCGTACCAACGCTTCCTCCCCAATTCCTCAATGGGAGCCGTTGGTCCAGCTTAGGTCAGGCTGTTGTCTTGGTGCGACGACACCTATAGGGTAGGGCTGCTTGCGCCACATGTGAGTCTGATAGGGCAACGCTGCTGTTGCGGTAGACGTAGCGTCCCTCTCCTATATCACGGGTCTGTCTCCATGGGACTGTTAAATTTCATCCTTCGTACTCTTTACTTCGTGGCTCGAGTCCAAACCCCCACCGGCGCATTGCGCTCGTGTGCTACCATGCAGTAGTGTCGCAGTGAACCCTCCCCGTTGATATAAAGTCCCTGAAAAAAAAATCACAGTTTCGCCACTAGGGCGAAGCAATGAATGCGATAGCAAGAAATTAGTTTGTCACACGAAGAACGACAAGCAGCTCGATACTTGCAACGCGCCGCCGCAGCACAAAGGAGGACGCTCGAAAAGGACGCATAGGTATACACAGGACAAGCGTGAACTAACCACTGTCGCAGTTGTTACGTATTTGTATTTGAGCGAAGCGCTGTGAGTGTCCACAAATGCAGAAGCCGACACTGTTGTTACTGTTGCCTCTGACATGGCTCATACCCACTCAGGGGGATTGGTCAAGGATTGATTATATAATTATATGACTTTTCGACGCTGTTTGACACTTCTTTTTCTTTTAAAGTGCGGCACGCGGAATGACCCCTCTGCGTCTCCTGCCACGCGGTGGCGTCTGACGCGTGCCCGGTGTTCTTTTGTTTCATTCTACATCATGAGTGGTACAGAAGGGAGCCACGTTTTCGTGCGCATCTCAAGGGCAATTTTCAATTTGAAAGAAACTGTAAAAGCGTCATGGATAGAAAACACGCTCAAGCTGTTGCGAGATCTGCGTACCGCGAGCGGCAAATGGTGCATATGAATAGCTCGCCGTTATATCGCTGGCACGAGCATGACGTGTGGCTGTGTTGGCTAGCAGGCTGCGGAGCGAGGGGTCGCTGGTTCAAACCCCCCGTAAGGTGGTCTGGAATGACGGCGTCGACATGCAGACGGCGACGGCGAAAATCAGCCGAGAGTGTCCATATAATTGCTATCGCAATAATATCGCAATAAAAAACACAACTGAACTAAAAGTTACCTCTTCTGACTTCCCTCATGAGGTACCACCTAAAAGTTCCTGTCCCCCCATGAGCCCAAAGCAGGCTTGAACGCTAGCCAATGGGCGATAGTAGAAAAGGACGATAGGAGAGGGGGGCGAAAAGTCTGATCGGGCCCATGTAACTGGCGCCGAAGAAATAGAGGAGGCGCTGATATTGGACCTGCCCGATATCAGCAGCTTGAGCGTCGTAACATGACACGCGAACACAACACCAGACCACACCGCATGACACTTCACAGCGTCACATAACTGAACGCAACTCCACACAATATCATGCCACATCACACTCCAGACCAGGCCACACCCACGGTTATATCTTACACCATGGCCACACCGCAGCACACCCTAACACATGGCACCACGCAACGCCACACCAACATGTACAGAAGAGGTGATATGAGGAAGTTATTGTAAAAAATGTCTAGAAGATTGTTTTCTGTGTTCGAATCAAAGGACAATTTACTTTATCCCCCCTTTACTCCGTTTTTACTGTACACGACGCTAAACATTCAGAAAAATGCTACAGTCTCGCTTAGATATGCAAGACACATCTAAGCGAGATATGCAAGAAGACTAACTGGACTATGTGGTAGCGAAAAATAGAAAAAGAAAGGCAGAACGTTTCCATTTACTGGCTTCTGCTCCCGCGAATGGACCTAGCAGACTTTCAATATTCGCCTATATATTTCGATGTACTCTCGTACATGCCTCACAAGCCTGCCACACTGTGCAGAAACTGGCGTGTTCGCTGACGCTCAACGCATATGTAGTCCTTTCAAGGTATCTGTAAACTCGTACCTGTTTTATCCTCAGGCCATATCAACTCATCCAAATGCCATCACATTCCATCTCACTGCATCATCGGGTTGGTACTGCGAAATGACCCGTGTAATCGCAAGTCATGCCAGCGTTAGATATCGACTGCTGAGGCGCTGTCGTCAATGTTACTGGCGTTTTAGACATTCTCGGGTATTATGATTTCAGCCAAACTGATTAAGCAATTCGCTTTTATTGTCCTTTCATGAGCAATAGTGTTGACCTTTCGATTAGTACGCTCAAGGGTGCAAGGATTTTTTTTCTTATTTTACTGTGTTGACATCTTTTTCATTCGCGTAGTTTGTTTCACATTGAATTCTGCCACACTTTGTCCTTATTGTGTAAGGCTAGCGGGAAATTTTGTTTCAGCAAACTGAATACACATGACAACAACAAGAAACGAAAGAAAATCGCTAATGACAACGTGGTTTTTCTATCCATTAATCTGTATTCGTTCTACTTAATTGAATGACTTATCACAAGCTTTATTTCTAAGAGTATTCATTGCGTAGAGGGGCTGTTGTTAAAAGTCTATGAATAACAAGCGAGCAAGTGCGCAAGCAAGTACACTAGACGTAAGAAGCAATAAGCAAGCAAGCAACCAACTAAACGAGGAATCGAACAACATGACTTTTGTGTGTCCCAGCTTGTCACCGCAGTGCCCCACTGGTTACAGTGCTTTGCTGCTAACATGCAAGACGCGGCTTCGACTCTGGCCGCGGGGGGTCGCATTTTGATTGGGGTAAATTCTAGAGGCCCGTGCACTGTGCGATGTTACTGTACGTTAAAGATACCCACGTGGTTAAAATAAACTCGATCCCCCCCCCCATTACAGCGTTCCTCATAACATGATTCATTTTGGCACGTTAAGCTCTATAAACGAACTAACTTAGTTCCCACTCTAAACGCGAAGTGGTTCTGGATGCTCCGAGGTTTTCAGCAAGGACCATGGGGAAAGTGTAGAAATCGTTCAAAGACCGTTGCAAGGACCATTCTAGGAGCGCTAGGATTCAAAGCTCATGACTTCCTTCGCTATAGTCAACGGTCGATGAAAGCAAAAAAAGCATAGGTAAGCTGGAAAATAGCGGGGGTCGCATAGGCACACATCGCGCAAAACGCTGGGCATATGTATAATTGTAAAAACTTGATTAGCTCAAGCAGCGTGGGTCACTATTCATCACCACCGCGTCTCAAAAAAGGTGCCATCGGAAATCACCAAATTGCCATATCAAGAACACATTAAGATAATAATGATGATTACTTGTTTTCGTACCTTCACTCCTGCATCGGGTTGTGCTAAAATATATATATAATGAATCCACCCGAATTATTTTCACTATGTGACTAATATCTTCATTATCGGAGTTCATTATGTGACTAATGACACATAACGAAGCTGGTAAAGCTCGAAGTAAAACGTATGACCGGAAAAAAAATTACACCATCTCCCGCTAAAGGGAACCATGTGTAGATGTGAAGCAGCGGGCGCTAACGCTTACACTGGCGGCGGCGTTGACGCTGGCGCTCATCGCAGCGTTGCGCAGGAGAGAAAACTGGGGAGGCGCAAATCAGGCAGTGATGGAGCAGTTTTTCCTACTAGAACATGCCAATCGCTGCTAATGGGCAATGAGAGACAGCAGACTCCGACTGGACACAGAGACCCGCACTCCGCTTTTAGTTAACGCGCACGCTGCGAATTTTTATTGTTCAACAACGCACAGGAGAAATCTCCCACCGGCACCACCTTGGAGGTCAAGATCCATTGCTATATATACGGGATGGCCAGTGAACGGTTGTGCAGCGCGAGCAGTCGGTTTTTTCAACCAAGAAACTCGCTAGCAGACGCTGCCTGCGTCGGCGTCGCGAGGCGAGAGAGGGAGGAGCGTAGGAGAGGAGAGAGAGGGGGGTGACACGCATGCGCAGTGGGAGTGTGAACGCCGTGGGCAGGGATGCGTAGAGGAGAGAGGGGGGGAGCGTAGGAGAGGAGAGAGAGGGGGGGACGCGCATGCGCAGGGGGGAGTTAGACGCCGCGGGCAGGGATGGAGAGAGGGGGGGAGTGTAAGAGGGGAGAGAGGAATGGATGCGCATGCGCAGTGTGGGTGTGGTTGCCGCGGGGAGGGATGCCTAGAGGAAAGAGAGGGGGGAGAGGAGGTTTTTTATTTTTATTTTTTTAACTGTTTGCGCATGCGCAGTAAGGGTGGGCACGCGGCACACCACCACCACCACCACCACCACCACCGGATTAAGCTTCGCCATAAGATGCTTCACATCTAAAACTATCATCGGCCTGCTGCGAGTTGAGTCGTGAACCTCAGAACTAGCAGTAAAGTTTCGCATCCATCCACCCATCCATCACAAACGAGCATGTGCCACAGAAATTTGGCAGATCCTACTACTCACCCGTGGTCGACTAAAAAATGAAGAAGGAAACAGTCATTCTATAACCTCATTTATTCTAAACTTTCGTGACAGTTTATAAGACCACTCAATTCTTGGCCAATCCCCCACAGTGGGTGTGAGCCACAGTGAAAGGTTAACAAGAACAAGAACAAGGACCCAAGAAAGGGCTATCATCACGGGTATGAGCCATAGAAATTGGGCAAATTTTACTACTCACCGCTGGCCGACTAAAGATGAAGAAGGCAGCAGTTAGCCCAAGAAATGGCTGCCAAACGACGGAGGCGAGCCGAAGACCCCGAGTAAGTACAACGAGAGGATACTAGGGAACGGGAAAGGCAACGTCGGCTGCGAGAAGACCCCGAATCGTTGGAAGGCCTGCGCCAACGACGACATGTCCGTAGATCTATGAGAGGTGCGAAAGTTCGCTTTCAGCGTGAACTTCTGTCTTTGAAGTTTGAACATCCGTGTCCTATTTGTGACTGTCCGTGGTCTAACTCGAACCTCTCTGCGCTGAGAATCAACCTGGAAACACTTTAGCAACATTAGCTAAAGCCTACCAACAACCTAGAAGCAACCTAGAAACAACGTAGAATCGCCTAGCTAAAGCCTAGCAAGAACCCAGAGGCAACCAGATTAGACTTCAGAATTGTCCAATATTGCTGCTTAGAGATTTGCGCGATTTAGTACATGGTTCGCCATTTCATTTTAATAAAATATCCGCTTCAGGCGCCAATTGTGATGCATGATCTACGAATGCGTCAAATTCACGTAGCATAATTCCAAGGCACTCAATATTATATCCCAAAAAAGAAAATGAAGCAATGTGTTGTTCGCTGTGTTGATGATGATATGTGTGGTTTAATGGCGCAAGGGCCATGTGATGGCCAAAGAGCGCCAGGACATGATGATGAATGTGAGTTATGGTTATGTTGAGTGGCTGTATAGGGGCCTAAAATTTCACGCGCTAAAGGCGGGTAAAACATATAAGTACTAAAAGCATGACAGTGATGTGAAATGTGTGTTGTAGAAATGAATGACAAGTAGTCGCGGAAATAAAAGTATGAAGTATATAGTCTGAGCACGCATGCCTCAGGAACGCCCTTGTGTCCAAGGGCCGCGAGGCAGGTGCTGTCTCTAAAGTAGCTACCGCAGCATCAACCTCTGTTGAGAGGCCGTGCTACGGGTTACCTTGGAATATGACGTGAAAAGTACGTATGTCATTTAAAAACGCGAACAACGAATCGTGTTTAAAAAACGGTTCCCTGCCTAAGAACATCAATGGATGCAGTGGAACATGCTCTCTATAGGCTAATGGGAAGTGCTTTTTTCGAATAGCATCTAATTCATTGCATTGTATGAGTACGTACAGCACGGTAAGTGGCTCGCCACACTTGTCGCACATAGGTGGATCACCACTGCACAGAAGGTGTGTGTGTGTGCTGTATGTGTGACCTATCCTAAGTCTGCAGAGTGTGACTTCTGTACGTCGCGACCTTGATACCGGTGGCCAATTACCGAGCTTCGGCTTAACAACATGTAATTTATTTTGAGTTTGTCGATCCCAAGAGCGCTGCCAGTAAGCTCTAAGCGTTCTCCTTAGAAGGGGCTTGAGGCCCATTACTGGAACTGCCATGGATGTGTTGGCAGCGTCTGTATGGACAGATGAAGCAAGTTGGTCAGCCAGTACATTGCCCTCTATATCGCGGTGGCCTGGCACCCAGCACACCACGACGTGCTGCTTGGATGCATAAATTTCACACAAGATGGAGTAGAGCTTCACAAGAACAGGGTTTTTGTGAAGTCTAGACGTTTTTAAAGCATTCACAACGCTTAAAGAATCTGTGTATATAACAGTTTTAAGTATTTTTGATTCCTTGATGTGCTTAGCGGCTGACAATATCGCATGAGCTTCTGCCGTAAATATGCTTGTTTGAGAATGCAGCAAGCCGGCATCCGAAAAGGACGGACCAACCGCTGCGTATGAGACGCCAGAATGAGACTTTGACGCATCAGTATAAAATTCGGAGAATGGGTACTTGTGCTGTAGTTGTAAAAAAGTGCATACGGATATGTGCAACCGGGGCGTGCTTTGTGACTTCTGCAAAGGATAGGTCACAGTCTATAAGCTGCCACTGCCACGGTGGGAGCTGTATAGCAGGGGCCATGAGGCTGTTTTCGAGCAGCGGGACATCCATTTCCTTCGCCAAACCTCTCACACGCAGTGAGTAGGGCTCTCGCACTGTAGGACGATTTTCAAAGAGGCGACTACTGGATAAGTCATTTATGGTACAGTATGCGGGGTGCTCCTCATTTGCATACACTTTGAGAAAGTACATGAAAGATGAGTACGATCTCTGTAAATGAAGCGACCACTCGTCTGATTCGACATAGAGGCTTTCCACAGGGCTTGTTCTGAAGGCACCTGTAGAGATACGAATACCTAGATGATGGACGGGGTCAAGCATCTTCAGAGCGCTTGGCGTCGCGGACTGATACACTATGGCCCCATAGTCTAGTCGTGTGCGTATAAGGCTTCTGTATAGATAAATCAGGCACTTTTTATCGCTACCCCACGTTGTGTGTGACAGCACCTTTAGAATGTTCATTGTTTTCATGCACTTGTTTTTAAGATATTTAATATGTGGCACGAAGGTCAGTTTCGTGTCTAAGATAACGCCTAGGAATTTGTGTTCCGTTTTGATGGATAGTCGGTGACCATGCAGGTCAATTTCGGGATCGGGGTACAGGCCACTCTTTCTAGAAAATACGACGCAGGTGCTTTTTTGTGGATTAAGGCAGAACCCATTCTCCTCTGCCCATTTGGCAACCCTGTTCAAACCAAGCTGTACTTGCCGCTCACACATTGGAAGACTGCATGATTTAAAACCTATCTGTAGGTCATCGACATATGTACAATAAAACATGCTGCGTGGGATGCACAGACGCAAAGAATTCACTTTTATGATAAAGAGCGTGCAACTAAGGACACCTCCCTGAGGCACTCCCGTTTCCTGAACAAACGATCTTGATAACACGTTCCCCACTCGGACACGAAATGTGCGATTGGACAGGTAACTTTCTATAATAGCCAGCATCCTGCCTCGTATACCCAAATGTGACAAGTCTCTCAGTATCCCAAACCGCCATGTTGTGTCGTATGCCTTTTCCATGTCAAGGAATACCGAGAGAAAAAATTGCCTATGGACAAATGCATCGCGAATTTGTGCCTCAATCCATAACAGATGGTCTGTTGTGGACCTACCCTCTCGAAACCCACACTGGTAGGGGTCAAGCAGTCTGTTTGATTCGAGGAAGTGTATCAAGCGACAGTTAATCATTTTTTCAAATACTTTACAAAGGCAGCTTGTTAATGCTATCGGTCTGTAGCTTGAAACACTCGATGGGTCCTTTCCCTGTTTCAGAAACGGAATTATAATAGCCTCCTTCCAAGCAGAGGGGATCTCCCCAGAGGACCATATAGCGTTGTAAAGCGAAAGGAGGGTTTTTTGTGTTTCATGTGGTAGGTGTTTCAACATTTCGTATATTATGCGATCAGAACCAGGGGCAGATTTGGTGCAGCAGTTTAGTGCCGCCTGCAGTTCTGCTAAACGGAAAGGTTGGTTGTAGGCCTCGTTTTTTGAACATTTGCGTTCTAACTTCTGCTTTTCGATTCGTGATTTGTATCTTTGGAAGGTTTCAGAGTAGTGTGAGGGACTTGATATGTATTCAAAATGCGCGCCGAGGAAGTTAGCTTGATCTTCTAAGCTTTCACCCTGGGTATCTACTAGTGGTAGTGAATACGTTTGCTGACCGTTCACCTTCTTCACTCTATTCCATACTTTTACCTCATCTGTGTACGAGTTTATACTTGATATAAACTTCGTCCAACTCTCTCGTCTAGCTTGTCGGCGTGTTCTCCGTGCCTGGGACTTGACGTGCTTGAAGTTTTCCAAGTTTTCGGCTGTCGGAGAATCGCGAAGCAATCCCCACGCTTTGTTCTGCTTCTTGCGCGCACTCCTGCATGCATCATTCCACCAGGGAAGCCGTCGCTTGGAACCCATACCGCTCGTTTGGGGAATACATTTTGAGGCGGCATCAAGCAGGAAAGCTGTAAAATATTTTACGGTATCGTCAATGCTTAGCGTGGAAATGTCAGCCCACGTCACGTGAGACAGTTTTCGATACCGTTCCCAGTCAGCTGAGTCTACCTTCCACCGAGAAGCCTGCGGCGGATGGTCACTTTGACTTTGTGTGCTCAGAATTATAGGGAAATGGTCGCTTCCATAAGGGTTTTTAAAAACAGTCCATTTAAAATACGTTAAAAGCGACGGTGATGAAATGCTAAGATCTAACGCGGAGTATGTTTTGCTTGCGAGGCTAAAATATGTGTGTTCCTTTGTATTCAACAGACATAACCTAGACGAGAGAAGAAGCTGTTCAATAAGCCGTCCTCGAGCGTCGCATCGTGAATCGCCCCACAGGACATTGTGTGCATTAAAATCACCAAGAATTAAAAAGGGCTCAGGGAGCTCATTTACCAGCGATTCTAAATCGCGTTTGTGAAGCTGATAATGTGGCGATATGTATAAGGAGCATATTGTAACGAGTTTATTTAAAAGTACAGCTCGAACGGCCACTGCTTCAAGGGCCGTTTGGAGTGGCAAATGCTGGACTGCTATACTTCTATCGACAATAATGGCCACACCACCAGATGATGTAGCAGCATCCAAGCGATCTTTGCGGTAAATAATGTGTTGTCGGAGGAAGTCTGTGTGCCTTGGACTTAAGTGCGTTTCTTGCACACACAACACTTTCGCTTGAAACTTTCTGAGAAGTTCTTGGACGTCATCGAGGTTGTGCAGTAAGCCTCTGACGTTCCATTGAATTATAGTATCCATGTTTAAGTAAACCTGTGATGTGTGTGTGTGTGTGTCAGAGAGGAGGTTGACTAGTTTACAGAGCCTTTTCAGGCCCTGTAATAGGTGTTTTCTCTTTCTTGGAGCGGTCGAGGGAGGCTCGCCGCTCCTTAGGCGCTGCCTGCGCCGTTTGACTAGGTGTAGTGTCCATAGCTTCAAATGAAGCGTTCGACACTCGCTCTAACGAGCGATCGGTACGCCGTTTAGCCTTCGCCTCAAGAGACGAGGGCTTAGACCTCACCATGCCGGATGCCGACGCGACATCCTTGGTCTCTGCAGAGCCCTGGCTGCTGCCAGAAGTTGCAGAGGCCTCTGGTGAGGCCGATTTCATAGGAGGCAGGGCAGCCTTGGCTGCTCCCACCGTGGGGGCAGGTGGCGTTTGCTTCGGCACGCTGCGCGTGGTCCGGGCAACCGCAAAAGGCCGTTGTGGTGCCGCCCCCTGTTGCACCACTTCGGCGAAAGATCGCATGTTTGGAAATGTCAAAGAAATGCGTTGTCGTGCCTCACGGAATGTTATGTTTTCTTTTACTTTTATGGTTATAACTTCTTTTTCCCTCTTCCAGGCTGGGCAAGCTCTGGAGTACGCTGGGTGAGGACCATCGCAGTTCGCGCAAAATACTTCATCACTGCAGTCATCTGCAGAGTGACCCGTTTTCCCGCACCTTGCACAGGTAAGCTGCCCGCGGCAGCTCTGGGACGCGTGTCCAAACCTTTGACATTTAAAACAACGTCGTGGGTTTGGAATAAATGGTCTGACAGGGAGCTTGACATATCCGGTTTCAAGTGTGTCCGGTAGGGTAGTGGAGCTAAATGTAAGTATTAGGTGCTTCGTCGAAATTTCTGTGTTTTCTCGTCTGGTTTTAATGCGTTGCACATGGATTACATTTTGGTCCCTCCATCCATCGAGAAGTTCTTCCTCAGTCAGTTCCTTTAGGTCATCGTCCGAGACTACGCCCTTAACGGTATTCATGGTTCGATGAGCGCTAACCGAGACTGGGTTGTCACCAAATGCCACTAGGTGTGCGAGTTTGTCATACTGGTCTTTATCTTTAACTTCAAGGAGCAAGTCGCCACTAGCCAGCTTTGTCGCTTTATAACCAATTCCAATGGTTTGCCTCAGACACTTTGCCACAAGAAATGGAGAGATTGCTCGAGCTTTTGTGGATGGTTGTTCGCAGTGGATAATATGGAATTTCGGAAAAGTTTCTTTGTTTTTCGTCGAGAACAGGAAGGTAGCATCGGTGCGTACCCTTTTTGGGGTACGATCAGTTAGAAAAGGGTTCGGCGATCCCATAAGAAAGGTGTATTTTCAGCAGCCATGCCAGCCGCCCACCACGGAGCCCAACAAGGGGACGCTACGAGACCCGAAGGAAACGCAGACGCCAGCTGTACATGTCTGCTATAACCCAATATGTGTAGCCAAGGTTGGGTACCCACACAAGGTTAACCCTCGCCGCCAGGAAAAGCAGAAGTAAATGAAAAGAGTAGAAGACAGGAAAGATTGAAAGTGAGAGGGAAAGACGCAGATGTGAGGGGAGAGAGAGACAGGAAAAGGCGACTGCCGATTTCCCCTGGGTGGGTCAGCCCAGGGGTGCCGTCTACGTGAAGCAAGGGCCAAAGGGGTGTGTTGCCTCCGCCGGGGGGGCCTTAAAGGTCCAATCACCCAGCGTCGGCTCAACCCCCCAGGATCCCCTTTTCCCCGGACACGGCTAAGCCACGCACGGCTAGGCGTGGGAGGGAGTCGAAACCCCCCCGTTAGCTCGGGTCCGTGGTGTCGCCACACACCAAACGCCTGCTCGCGCAGACGCCCCTGCGGGGGTTGTTCGCTGTGTGTTTCAGTCATTAATTGTAATTAGCGTGTCATTATACATTTAATTATTCTCTAGTCAGTCATTTCCCGTTTTGACATAATGTGTGCTGCAAATGTGATGTTGATTGGATTCATTTCGGGTGAAGAAAAGTAATACTTTTGACGTTGGTTCTGGAACACGGCACATCGAACAAGCAGTCGAACATCGTAGTGATTCACCAAGTTAATCGGTTAGAATGATACGCACCACACTAAAATTAGGTTAAGACATACTGACAATGAAGAAGGTCCAGTTTATCCAATGAGCAATGTATCCCGCTCCCTTTTTTACCACCAGTTGACACAACTGGCATAACCAGGTTGCGTACACAAATGTAGCCACCGCCACTGATGAGGACATGTTCACATCTTATTTTTTACAGCTTTCAAACCTTGAAGCATGCAAGAAAACGTACGTTATCACTTAACTGCTATATTCTTTCTTTAGCCTAATTTAATATGGGCTCAAACTAAAAGGCCAAAACCTATTAATATAGGGTTCAAGCGATGCTTTGTAGTTATCATCTGCATGCTAGCTTCCTGCGTTGTGCAATTATATGTTTAACTTTTCAATATCTTGTTTATTGCCATGATTTTGCGCTACTCATGATTTCTTCCGTACTTGCCGAGCCTTAAATTCAGTGTATTGAGTGTCAAATTTAGCTTCCGTTTCTTTTTATTGCTTTTTTCGTGTGCTAAACTTTCTAGCATGCTGTTTATTACTGTTTTTGTCATTCTTGTAGCGTTTGTATAATTTATGTCGAGCGCATATGTACTGTCTAGTTGAACTCAACTTATGTGAGCACCCACTTAAACTTTTTTTTGAATATGTATCTTGCCTTCTAATATGTTGTTAATTATTTTATCACTTAATAGCGTTTCTATAATTAATGTAGAGAACACGTGTTGTCTGGTTAAATCCACCTTACGTACGCGCCTACAGGAACTGTGTTCCTTTGAATATGTATCATACCCCCCTCTACTGCAACAACCTCAGATGTGAGGCTAGGAGTATCTTCAAATAAATAAATAAATAAATAAATAAATAAATAAATAAATAAATAAATAAATAACTATTTTAGGTATCCGAAGTGCACGCTTTTGGGCTCCTAAGAGAAAGGAAATTAGTAATATTTTTTCCCACTTAAAGTTTACCTTTTCTATGTAT
>JALIZH010029533.1:0-30701 GCA_030522465.1 Rhipicephalus appendiculatus | reverse complement strand
TCTTAGATACTCATTAGGTATCTTGTATCTGTATCGCGATACGTCTCTAAAGACGTGTATGAGTATCTGTATTCCCGAAACGTTCGATAATGTATCGTGTATCTTAAGATACAAAATACTGCATTGGAACACCCGCGTTCCAATGCGGGTGTTCCAACTGCGTTGGAACACCCGCGTTTCTCGTTTAATAGTGTCAGTGCCCTGACATTTGCTTTACTGTATACTCCATTGCATGCGCGCGCCATTCGCAAAACTTTTGATGCTACCAATGCTAGATGTAATAAAAGAAGCATTTACCTAAGAGAAGATGTCTTGGCGTACCATGCCTTTTTCTTCCTGCTGTATTTATTCGAATCATTTTTCAAATAATTGGTGCTCATCGAGCTGTCCTTCTTCTAAATGAGACGCCGTCTGTTTTTACCGTCTGTTTATAGCAATATGTCTTTTGTAACTTGTTGCAGAAATAAGCTTTCTGCTTCATTCTTACTCTTAACTGTCTGTGACACATCGGCTGCTGTTCGATTATTTACATTCCACTCAAGTTTACTGCTATGTCAAGGCGATGTTGAGGACAGATATATGATAATACGGGGTGTGTCTGAAGTATACAGTAAGTAAATTTTTCTTATGCAGTTAGGCAGCCTACGTATACACAATGCGTCACAAAAAAATTTGCTATCCGCGTTGCTGCTTCTGTACACCTGTCCGGTGATCCGGAATAGCGCATATGCATTGGTGTTTACGTAGAAGGTATAACCCACCGGTACTTGCGCGATCGTGCGGAAGCTTCATATTGAAGAGCTTGTTTTTAGTTGGCAAACTATCTCATCGGCAAACAGAGCAGCGACACCCACGAATTCCGAAAGCGACAAGCAGAAAGCAGTGATAGCGCAGAGTATAAACAGATGTCACGTTAAGCATCTAAAACATCCCCAATAAGTTGTTTCAGAATGACTAATATACTTTGAAAAAGCAATACGAAGATTTTGGCATACTAAGAGACATTTCCTTCAAATGAAGCAAAGTTCTTCGCAGATAAGAAACTTTCAATACACACATTCTTGCGCATACATATTTATTATTTATTTATTTATTTAATAATTTATTTGAACATACTGCAGCCTTGAAGGGCAATCGCAGGAGCGGAGGTAGAATGCAAAAATTGCAGTACAACACAAAATATACAGGTCATGGAGATCCTCAGCTATTAATGTACAAATTGAATTCATCTCGTGGCAATGATGACGTGATGCTGCTTTAACATGGCCTGACAAAGCATTCTATATTTCAACAGTGCGGACAAAAACTGTTTTTATACGCAGTTGTTGATGCTACAATATAGAGGGCGATCACTATTAAGCTGCATGTCTTTTTTTAAGGTTCGCCACGGGAAGGTACGCGAAGACCACCTTTCCAAATAACTTACGTATCTTGGGACACACAAAGTGGGAGGGTAATTATCGCTGACACCCACCCAATTAACTATATAACTTTGCACAAGAACCTTTTTGTGACTGCGGTAAGTGGGCTTGTCCGTACAGAAGAGTTTGAGGCAGTCGTGTTTCTACAAACTTCCACTTGACAGGTCTTCCATATGTTTGTGCGCCTCGATATCTAGCCACAAAGTTTAATTGCGGTTCGCTTGATTACACACGCAAGACCGTATACAGACTGGCGCAAACAACGCCCTGAAATGCCGTTGAAGTTTCCTGAGGTGTTTACGTAAACACGACGGTTACCCCTTTATTACCTGCTGCCGATAGTAAGGAATGACCGGGACCGCACGTCACATCCAGAACAAATTTTGCACCGACCCTTGCTGTCTTGCGCGCTTATCCATTCAAACCGCAATTAACCTTCGCAGCTGGATATTTGGGAACATGGACATGCTACAAGAATTTTATCAAATTGATCTGGTTAGAAAAGCGACTGCCTCTAACTTTTCCATACAATCATGCTCGCTTATTTCAGCCAGTAAGAAGTCAATCTTGACATCTTAATTAGGCGACTAGCAGCGAAAATTACCACCTCACTTTGTGTCCCCCTGATCACACAACTTATTTGCACAGGTGGCGTTGCAAGAAAATCATCAAGGCTAATTTTGATCGCCTGGTATAGATCTATAAAAACAAATTTGCGAGTGTATCGAAGTATGTTACGATAGAATTGCACAGTATCGTATCCGATACAATTATTGCAGCAGCATTTTGCATCTATAGCTTGAATTCCTTGTACCCAAGTATCTTGTATCGTATCGTGATACGATTACAAAGTATCTTCGCCCAGCCCTGACAAAGACCCCGCTAACAACTACACCGGAATTTCTGCGAAACGACTTTCTAACGGAATCGCGTTAATACTACGGTTTTTTTCGAAAGAAGCCACCACTTATGTAAGCATGCTCATACCCAAACGACTGCTTTCTACGCCTCAAGTGATTTTTCCTCACCACTTCCAGAACCAGTTGTGGCAGACACAATATCTTGGAACTCCTCAGCATATAATCGCATTTAGCCTGGTGATTCTGCACCAAGCCTGCTACTGGCCCCTTCCCCGTAAAGAAAATCCGCGCACCATAAAGCAAAGAAGGACAATAAGAATACCTTCAGAATACACAGAAGAATACCTGAGCAAAAAATTTTAAAAACAATGATGGGGTAAAAATATGCGAAACTGTTGCTTCAGTATTAAATTCAACCAGTTCACTTTATCATTGAAACAGATCTTTGAGACCCTTCTATTGTTAAGCTTACACTCATGTTCAAACCTACTAAAACCCGTTTTCCTCCTCACTGTGCCAGTCAATGTGGTGCTCGCAAACGACGCATTAACGTCGTGTATGTGAAATATTGGCGCCGCATTTCCGTGTTGCTGACGTTTCCTTGTGCCTAACTAAACTGGCTGGTTATTGTGAGGTTCAACGTCCCAGAGGAACTCGAACTATGGGATAAGTTGTAATTGTGGAGTCCGGATAATCTTGCCCACATGGGGCTCTTTGACATGCGATGACATCGCACAGTACACGAGTGCCGAACTGTTCACCTCCGTCGAAATGGGGCCGTCATGGAAAGGGCAGAACCCGCGCCTTTGTGTCAGCAGCCGAGCGCCACAGCCATGAAATTCGTAGAGGAGCGTCAGGATTCTACCGATCAACCAAATTGGCTTTCGCCCGTCCCTGTCCACGCAGGACGTAATGCTGATGCTCAACTACGAGTTCATGGATAAGATCACCAGAGACACTAGAACCATCCTAGCCATCGACCACGAAAAGGCATTCGACCGCGTAAACCACTTCAAATCATCGACTCGATTCTCGAGGCAGGATCAGGTACGCGTTTCTACAACTATAGACTGGGTCTATATATATAACAAGCAGAGAGACATAATACACCTGCGTGCACAGCATTATTTCCGCCACGTGTATAGAGAGCGATTCCAAGATATTTCTTCATGCACGGTATTTTTGTCGTACATTTCATGCAAGAAACTAGGTAGGAGTAGTAGTAGTACGAAGACATTTTATTCAGAAGAACAGAACTAAATTCATGTAGTCAGGATCAGGGCTTGAGTACAGGGCTCTATTGGCACGAGCGGCTCTCTGGTCTATTTCTCTCTGCATTCCGTCGTACCTAAGGCACGCCTATTACCGCCTGTTCAACAGGTACGATTTTTTGGCAATGTGTAATCTGCCTATGTGTGTGTATTTTTCAGTGCCCTCCAAAGTTATGTGGAAATGTGTTGACCTGTCTGAGCCCCCCCTGAAAGGTTCCCAAAATTGGTTTATATATTTCACTTAGGTGGCATAAATTAGGAACGCTATTGGTTTTTATAGTGGCACGGAGCTGACGCTGAAGCAGACGGCACGGAGAGGCACCAGCCTTCGCTCACAAAGCGCATACGCTAAGTGTTTTGCTTGGGTTTCGTATGTAGCACCCCGCGCAGCACGGCTGTGAACACCCCTGTTTCCCCAAGGAGAAGAGGACCCTGCACATACGCGCTACTAAGCTCGAAACTATTTTATGGGTGGATGTCTGTGAAAGGTTGATTGTGAGCGTGAGAGCAATCTACTCTCAAGTTGACCATCCGGGTTTGATCGCTTAAGTAAATGAAAAATATTTTTTTCGTTCCTTGTAATGGCTGTGAGGGACGCCGGTGGGAGGGTAGACGACATGTCATCTGAAAAACGTGCGTCAGGGTCAGTGCATGACAGCTCGCTCTGTAAAAAAGCAGGATGGAGCATGGCGTCACCCCATTTCTAGGAAGTCACCCGGGGCTGATCTTTATCATAATCAAAGGTAATGGTTTGGCACCTCATTGTTACCGGGAAACGTATTGTACTTGTGTATTGTATCTTTTATTGGGACCGGCCGATGTGGCTGCGGCTTTTTGGTGATTGCCAGTCACTTGAAATATCTCGATTCGTGCAGCGATGTTGATGGAAATGGGAATAGTTGAAAAACAAAAAAACACAAAAAACAAACGAAGGTGCATCTTAGATGGCGTCTTAAGTAATCCAGCGTACGTTATACTCTGCGTTGTATATTCCAACGATACACTCTGCCAACCAAGAATTTACGAGATTACTACTACACTTTTTAAGCATGGACAGAAAACGCTGCCGATCAGTAGTTGGGGCTCTCTAAAACACGCGAACTTGACATCATATCACGGCGCGTGGCCTAGAAATGACAGTCAATTCCCAAAGTACGCCAGAAGTTGTTCTATCCTCTTTCTACAAATGATGCGTTATACATATATGATCGCGCGTTATACCCAAATTTCAGCCCATTGGCTGATTAGCGCCGTAAGCTGGATAGTTACCGTGACTCCCACGGGAAGCCGCCACGTGTACCAGCGCGTTCGCGATAACAATGCAAGGAGGCCGCGTGTTTCAAGAAAAAAAAAACAAAAAAACATGGCTGATCCCTCCGTCATAGGAATCGGTATAATACGAAAGTGAAACGCGTCTTCGCAGAACTAGTGCTAGCGATATACGAGAGCTTGTACAATGTCCATTGGTTTTTGACAGCTGTATAGCTGTCAAAAACCACGTCAAACGGTGCTATATAGCACCGTTTGACGTGGACACACCCACGTTGACGCCTAGTGGCAAATCTCCATCGCGATGACTAACGCCCATGGTCATGAATTACCCGTTGTTGTTCTCAACATGATATACCTGAACACAGCGTATCGTGAATCCAGCGCGAAGACACCGACAAGCACGTAATGAACACTGGCACTCGATAGGCGCGTCTTCAAAGAGAAGTGGTACGGTGTGCGCTCCTGAGTAATAAGGTAACCTACTCCTGTGCTCACGCATACACTACCACGCTGCGCTTCAGCAACGCGGGAGGCAGAGGTTCGTAGCTTGAGACGCGAGCGTGCGCAAACGTTCTACGTCCTGCTGGCCTCTGTCTCGCTCCACCAAGGCACGACATTCGCCCGTTGACATCACTGCCTTGCGGCCGCGCTCACTGAAGCAGTTTCACTGGTCGGTGCTATCGCACCTGAAGTAGCCGTCGGTGAAACAACGTTGGTGGATGTGGAGGATGCACTACTCCGACAAAGGGCCGTCACACGCTAACACGAAGCTAAAGGCAAAGAACATAACTACATCGGCGACTCTCCGATGCTAGCGCGGCCAATGTTTTTCACTGCTATCGAGACGCAGTTAAAGCATGGCCTCCGAGGTTGTGCACCGGTCTGCAATCTCTGACGCCATGCTGTAACTGCGTCGTCGACTAATCGTTCGCTATCGGCGCTTGTAAGTGTCATGCCACATTACTTCTCTTCCCCGCTCACAGGCGGCGACACCGATCCGCCACGCCAACAGAGAGCACCGTGCGAGAGAGAATGTGTGAGAGATATAAGGCGCGTTGGCAGGATGGTTTCAAGCTGCGTCGGTGGCTTAGTCGGTAAGAAACCGGGCGCCCTTCGTCGCGTGCCAAGGAGTCAGAGGTTCGATTCCCGGCGGGGGGAACGTTTTCATAATGACTTTTCTTTCTCATTTGTAGCGTTAATTATATCAACGTCATATCCGTAACGAATATACTTGGTGGACCCCTGCATAAAACACTTTCGTGTTAAAAACAAAAAGTGCACAAGATCATGACCTGCGCGTAACGTATATTCTTTCTCTCGTGTCATTCCAACCTGCTTAGATTACAGCGCGCTCGTCGGGATAGAGAAGAGAGAAAGCAATTATAGAGTGCGACAAATCTTTGTAACTCCACTCGTACTTGCGGTTTCTAAAAATTTTTTGCGGTGGTCGATTCGTGAGGCAATAAAGTCCTTCAGAAAAGCCATTAAATGGTCACTTAGAAAAGTGTTGCAGCGACCCTTTAAAAATAGATGAGTATGTGGTTTTCCTGCTGACAATTTTCATAAATGCAGCTCCCAACCCAGCTTTAAAAACGTTAATGTAAGCAGAACCGACTATAAAGCTATATAAGGCGTTTGACTGATCGATTTGCTGAACTTTGTAGACAAAACACATGTCTGATGCGTGGCTGTCTGGCCCTTCAGTGCAGGGATACACTTTCCTTTGCCGCCAACCGGACACTTTGGGCAAGGGCCCGGAGTCGGGTTAGCTAGTTGTAGCTACCACTGATCGTTTGTTTGGTGTTTTTTTTTACCTTATGTGCTTGCCGCGATCAATATGTTAATGGTATTCATTTAGACGATCATGAATTTAAGGTGCTGTCTTTCACTTCCACATCATAATCGGCAAAACGTACTACATGCAATTAGACGTTTTGTTACGTCATAGCTAGCCATTTAATTGCGCTCGCTGTTTCAGACAAACTCGTTTTTTTAGAATATCTACGTCTACCCAATATCGCCGTGGGAAGCTTCCCAAAATAATTTGCCTAAATGGAGATTTATGAGCGTTGTACCTTCGAGGATCGCACTCCTGTGCGCTCACAGGCGCGGTGTTTTTCGCGTACGATGCTACCGCCACTGAAATCTGCAACTCAGAAAAGCTTCGCGTAAAATCCATTTTTAAATGCATGAGCCTAGCCAGGTGGATCCTAACGCTTAAGATGCGTAAGGATTGTGCTGTTCAGTGTCACTGTCAGGATAAGAAAGAAGGGGAACTAGTGTACGTCCACGGTTTAAGAGAAATTATTCTTACACCATATCTACGCCATAGGTGGTCAACCTGACGAACCAAAACGATCACGAGTTGAGAAATGTTTGGTAATTCTACATGAAAGCAAGCCGCTCGGAAGAGCCACTAGGAGGCTGGGCCCATAATTACGAAATCACATGTATCAAAGGGTATTGGGTTGAGCGCAAAGAATACAATACGCAGGCCAGTAAACTTGACCGTTTACCCGTCTGCGTCCTGTTCCCTTTGCCCTCTACCCAAAAATGAATCGTCAAATGGCCCAAGCTTACACCGATGCTCGCGAAAAAAACTTTGACTAATTCTTTAGCTGACTATATTATTATTGAAGGCACCAAGCTAGTTAAATGTATACGCACACACACTCTTATTCGCTGGGAGTGGCCGCGAACAATAAATAGTAAAATTAACCTAACCCTTTTGTATGGCTTAATGCAGGAACTACAGCTCAGAAATGGGCACTTATGAGCGCTTACGCGGAGAATTCAATCCCTGTTCTGTGTGTTTCACACTCTTCCCTACTTAAGTATATTTTTTTCTAGCACTTCCATACATTTCTTAGTTTTTAAACAACTCGTACATTTTTTTTTTGCCGCCGCTCACTGGAACGCACAGATTCCTTCACTTGATCTGTGTATTAAGAGTCGGTGATTGTCTCGAGTGATGGTAGCGCAAGGAGTCAAGGCATACTTAAGGTCGCGCACAGAAGCACCTCAAATGTGCCAAAAAAGGTACATATCGGGGGGGGATTGCCGACAAATATTTCATTATTTGATACTCCCAATAACAATATCAAATGGCTGCTGTACAGCCTGGCAGCCTCTCTTGAAGCACACCTTTATCTGTCGTTTGTTCTGCAGTGTTTGTTATCGCAAAAAGATCCAGCGACAACGAGCTGCAAAGTGCAAACACTTGGTCTTTCCATTCCGGCGTGTTGAGAGAGTCGCAGCGGCACTCGTCACAGGCTCCCGCGAAAGGTTTAGAGGTTTTATTTTGAGGACAATAAAACTGAAAATCATCTGAAAATCCTGAACAAACATTTACTACGCAGGCCTTGCTGACGTACGCAGGCCTCAATTTCACGCCACTCAGACAGTTATTTTAGCCAAATATTCGAGAAATCTGACGCTCAGGTACAGCTTGTCATCCCATGAGAGGTTTGGGCTGCGTTCACTTACATGTGATTACTATATTCGTATATTTACATAGCTATATTTATAGCGCGCGCGTATAGTTACTTCACAAGTGCGCAGGGCAGAATATGCCATGACACGCGAAATTCAGTAGCCCCCTACAGCACTTAGCACCCTTCAGGGTTGTGGGGTTTCTCGCTGTCTGGCCAAACGACGGAACAAGACGCTGCCACAAAACTTGCAAAAACATTTATTAGTAAAGGGAAAATATCATAAGTTAAGTTTACAGCTGATGTCCACACGGCCGCCGCGCATGTCATTCACCCTTCAGCCTTCACCACGCCGTCCACGCAATCCACGCGCGCACACACCGCCAGTCTGTCGCCAACTCCCCCAGCACTGTGTAAGCTGGTGCTTTTGTAGGCGAACTGTGGAACGCGCGCACCCCTACTGCGCAGCACGTGCTGTTATCGGGTGGCGAAGCGCGCGATTCCCACAGGGTATAACGTTGCGTGAAGACGAAGCTAACCTGCGTGTGCTGTCGAGAGTTTCTCGTCGACGCAACAGTAAGCAATCAACCGTAAGGAATCCCAACCGTAACCCAACCGTAAGCAAATCTGGTCACACAAAAATGCGGTGGCCTCCCCTCCCTTTCTATCAGTGGGTAAAGAGGAGGGCCTCGCGGGAAGCTGTTGGGGTTTCCTTTGGTCAAAAAAAAAAATTAGAACGCCTTTCCATGTTTATGAAAGCGAAAGCCTTAGATGGCTCATCAAACTCGAAAATGACTCCGTGTGTGTCCATGGACTCAACACAAGTGATGCAAAAATAATCCCGTGCAAAAGACACTATGTGGTGTCATGACGTCACTTTTCGTGACGGCATCACATGACATAGTCGCTTCGTCATAGGTGGGCCAATCTCGGAGGCACGTGAGGTGTCGAAAACTTGCAATGCCCCCGATCCCTGTGGCAATGCAAAACCACGCTAGGTGCAGATAGCTTTAGGGGGGCGGGGTAATCAGTACAACCGACGGCGAATTAAAAAAAAAGATGACTTTGACCTTCAAGCCATACCTTATAATGCATAGGAGACTCTGTAGGATGGTTTTTTTTTTTTTTTTAATTTCAGGTGGGGTTATGGCTGATTTATGGCTGCTCCCGTACAGTCGGGAGGGCGGGTCCGAAATCGGGAGTTTTCCAGTCAAATCTGCAGAGTTGGCAGGTATGCGAACTGTAGGCGACAAAAATGAAACAAAAGTAAATCATATGCTATGGCAGTATACTAATAATGTTAAGAACACGGTGACGGCGATTTCTTGTCCACATGAGTAGAGACGCAGACGCCAACCGTCGTAAAAATATAATGTTAATATGAGTACGAGGAAGCGGGAAATATCGCGTTTGACTGATTAAAGGCTTTTCAAGAAAACACATTGGAGACCTTATGGAATAGAATATATATGCAGGGCTCCGCCGACCGTTGTCGCCCATCGGACAATTTGTATTAGACCCTTTTGCTCAACCGGACCGCAGTTTTCTAGTTGCACACCTATCACTCATCGTTTGCTAGGTTGTATTAATAATTTACTTGATTCGATGAATCTCTTCAGATTCAGGGGTGCCCGAAAAATAAATGCACATAAGGTAATGCAGACTACGTAAATGAGAAACATTGTAGGATATCATAATTCGGGCTATATGGAAGCAAGAGAAGAACACATGTGCAAGGGGCTCTCAGAAAATATTTTATTGTGTGAGACTGCCAATAACATCTCTGAGTGGCTGCTGTGCTTCCTAGTAGCATTCAGACTTCAAGACACATTTTTTTCCGTCCGTTGTTCTGCAATATCTTCGCTTGCAAAAACATCCCTTGATAATAAGCTGCAAGGTGCAAACCCTTGGTCTACCACCATGGGCGCAGCGGCACTCGTCACATGCTCCCGCGTAGTATTTTATTGTTTCGTTTTCTAGAGCACCGTATCGGGTAATCTGGAAAGGCAGGGTGAACATATATTATACAGGCCTAGTTGACTTACAATGGATAACATCGCTTTCGTACTAGACAGTAGAGTATTTTTAGGCGAGATACTCAAGAAATGTTACGCTCAGCTGCAGTTTACCATGCCAAGTAAGGCTTCTCAAATATGGGCTTTGTCACCTGGAACGGGATTACTTATGAACCCATCTTAATATACCGCACACTAAAAAAGGGTGCTTTACTCCATAGGAGAGTATACTTCTCACGCCCGTCACATGCTGTTCAAGGCCTCCACTATGCTGTAGTCACGAGGCAGCTGAATAGAATGGCCGCCACGGATTTTAACACGGAAGTGTCTTACGCGGGGTTCCGCCGAGACTTCAGTGGCGTACTTCCGTCGGGGATACGACGCTGATAAAATCGACGCTAACGGGTGAGAAAGGAAATACTTAAGAAAAAATGTCGTCGAAAGACGATAGTCTTGTACCGGCTGTACTACTATGTTTTGCCTTGCCTCACACAGCGCCTACTCTACGTTGAATTGGCCGCATCTGGCTGGCATTGATAAAATAGAGAAGGCGCTGCCCGAGATATGGACGCCATTGAAAAAAGTTACACCATCTCCCGCTAAAGGGAACCATGTGTAGATGTGAAGCAGCGGGCGCTAACGCTTACACTGGCGGCGGCGTTGACGCTGGCGCTCATCGCAGCGTTGCGCAGGAGAGAAAACTGGGGAGGAGCAAAGCACGCAGTGATGGAGCGGTGTTTCCTACTGAAACATGCCAATCGCTGCTAATGGGCAATGAGAGACAGAAGACTCCGACTGGACACAGAGACCCACAGTCCACTTTTAGTTAACGCGCACGCTGTGAATTTTTATTGTTCAACAACGCACAGGAGAAATCTCCCACCGGCACCACCTTGCAGGTCAAGATCCAGTGCCATATATACGGGGTGGCCAGTGAACGGTTGTGCAGCGCGAGCAGTCGGTTTTTTCAACCAAGAAACTCGCTAGCAGACGCTGCCTGCGTCGGCTTCGCGAGGCGAGAGAGGGGGGGGAGCGTAGGAGAGAGGGGGGGGATTCGCATGCGCAGTGGGAGTGTGGACGCCGCAGGGAGGGATGCCTGAGGAGAGAGGGGGGAGCGTAGGAGGGTAGAGAGGGACGGGACGCGCATGCGCAGTGGGAGTGTGGTCGCCGCGGGGAGGGATGCCTAGAGGAGAGAGGGGGGAGAGGAGGTTTTTTATTTTTATTTTTTCTGAAAGGGTTTGCGCATGCGCAGTAAGGGTGGTCACGCCGCACACCACCACCACCACCGGATTGAACCCCGCTCTAAGATGCTTCACATCTAAAACATGAGCTTGTGCTGAACTAAGGGCATTACACCGTGACCAAGGGCCACTGCCAGCGGCAGCACCTTATCGTCGGCACAGGGCTTTTTTCGTGCGAAGCGTCGCAGTTCGTGCACAGCGTCGCATTTTCAGCGCAGCCTAAAAAACACTAGGGTCTTTAGAATTGCGTACATATGTATTTTCTAATAAAAGAACACACGTCCTGACACTTACACATTAATGTTGCTCCTCAGGAATGTGTAGTATTTGCTTTTTGATCGAATATGCTCACAAATATGAACGCAAGCACCAGTTCAAGATGGCTGGGTGTTCAGAAAGTAGTTAAACTTTGGCCGAGTAGCTGAATCGGGTTACGGACAGACAGACAGACAGTCAGACAGCCAGACCAAATCTTTAAGTTGAAGTGTCCCAAGAAAGACTATCGTCTTTAAAACTTCCTTCCACCGGAAATCGAACTTAAGACCGTTCGGTCCGCGAAGACCAGCACCCGGCGCACTGCCGAATAAGCTACCGAAGCAACTGGACGCTATACACCAGAAACGCACCCCGTATCTCTCACACATTTTCTCTCGCATCGTGCTCCCTTTTGGAGGGGTTAGGCGGGGCGTTGTGCTGCCGCCGTCTGTGAGCGGTCAAGGAAAGTAATGTGGCATGACGCTTTCTAGCGCCGATAGGAAACGATTCGGCAACGACGCAATTAAAGCATGGCGCAACTTCTGCCTTGTGGAAGGGCCGAAGCAACCAATGCGACACTAGCAAATTGGAACTTATACGAAGTAAGGCTATCAGCTAGCTTTAGAATTCGGCTTGGGGTTAAAAGCATCCCTGATACCAAAATTTAAACCTCAAGATGTTTGTGTTGTTTGATTGTCCTGCATACGAGTGTAGTAATATCGCTATCTCTATTCGGGGCCAAGCACTAGTGTGCAGCCCTATGATGTCCCTGGTGTAAAGTGATAAAAAGTGTCTGTTGAATGAACAAGGGGGCTTCTTTTAGGGTAGTGACATCGGAGTGGCGTCTGTCTTTCAAGCGCATCGTACCGCTCGGCTTAGAGCGGATACGACAACAATGACACTTCTGACCGATTATTAGTGCCAGACCTTAGCTTTAAGATAATTCAATTTGAATTTAAAGTAAAGCGTGAGTGCTCATCTGTTTTGGCTGCACCTCGCGACATCGCCACTAGTATGGCGTAGACAGAGGCTCCCCACGCGACGTTGCACGAGTTGTAGGGGGGCGCCCAAAACCATGACTGGCACCCGACGAGGAATACTGTTCGTCACCCCCTTCGCTCTGTTGTCAGGCTGCTCTACACGTAGTTATGGCTGCCTCGGCAAGCAATTATTTAGCGCTTAACCAACACAATTTAGCTTAACATGCCGAAGCACCCACATCATTTCAATCATCAAGGCGCGCGAGGCCCCCTGATTTGAAAACTGCGCTTTCAACGACGCCAAGGATTGAGTGCATGTGATCTTAGGCGCTTCCCCCGCTGTGTGGCGCTAGTTTCTTATGACATTTAGGCGGGACGTTTCGAACTTGACTCAAAACTGTTCTTAAATAACGACGCTAGCATTAATGATACGATGTTTTAGAGCATTTACGATTCAATTTCGGGATGGACCGGAAACAAAGCTGCAAATTACCCTGAAAAGTCACAAACAAAACTCTCTGTCAGGGGTCCTTTAACGCTACAAAACGCTGGCGTGTGGGAGTACGGTCTTTCTGGTGAGCGAAGCGTTTTTCCTTGCTCTATCTATCTCTCCAACGAGAAGTAAGCGTTGAGGGCACAGTGCGTACAAAGTTATAATCAAAGTAAACATTTTCTTCCGGAACCCCCCCCCCCCCCCTCCCCGATTTTTTCTCACGGCGGAACGTTTCCTCTCTGCTCGAGGAGCTTCCCGGATGGCAGTCCTTTGCATGCAGGCGATGTTATCGTAGGCAACTTTTGAGCGTCGGAACAAGACAGCTTATTTCATCTCACTTTCAGCCGTTTTCGTCAGCAGCGCTCGCACGCTCTCACTCGCACCTAGAAGATACGAAGCACGCGACTATGTTATCGCTTAGGAGTTTATGCGGAATATAACGGTGACGACGACAGCAAAAACCAGATAACTCCTATCCAGATATTGCTATTGCAATAAACCATCAGGGAAACATAGTGCAGATATCCCAAAATAGCGTATAGTGGACTCACCATCATATAAACCCCAGGAGGCCGTTGGCCTGAATTACGGTGGCGACTGCAAACAGAGTGATGACTAGTGTTGCGGCCTTCATCTTTCCTCAGAAATGCTCGCGATGGCGTCTTCCAGGGTGTCCACTTGCTTTCAGGGATGAAATCGGCCCTTTTATATGTCTTGAATAATTATAAAGAGTGCGTCATATATTATTATCTACATCAAGCTATGGCTTGGGGAACACCGCACAGTACTCAATGAACCGACTCTATTGTCTTCTAGCTGTAGTAACGCGTGATTTATTGCGAGATACTCCTTATTCTTGCCTTGTCAGCCCAACTTAAGATAAGAAAAGATCGGCTGCAGAAAACCACTAACGCATAGATACAGCCGCGCAACGTTAGTGCGTCACAAGTGACCACCTTATTGTACGAGAGTGTCAAGACATTATACGAAGGAAAGAAATGGACATTTTATGGCTCGTTTTTCTTTGTTAGACACGATGTTAATGAGAACCAACAGACAATGATGCCAAGGAAAGTATAGGGGGCGGTATTTGTAGTAGTTATGATGTAAATGAGCAGAAATAGAAAGCGGACGAAAAGATAACTTGCCGCCGGCAGGGACCGAACCTGTGACCTTCCAAAAGCGCGTCCGATGCTCTATACCAACTAAGCTACAGCGGCGGTCATTCCCCCCATCCACTTTATGGGGTGCATATGTTCATTTAAATTTGGGAGTGTTAATCAGCGTCGCCAGCAGCCAGGATGGAGAGTGTGACACTTTTTTTCTGCCTGTTGTAGGGTGCCTTGATGCGCGTTTTGTCCATTTAGGCATGAGGACATCTGCGGCGTCTACTGCGGTGTGGCTGCCATATTTGAGCCAACAGGCGTCTTCCCGGCGTCTCACCGCTCTACGGCGGCAAGAAATGGCGTCGCGGCGGCATCAGCCCCTTCAAGAATGACAACACCCTAAGGGGGGGGCGCCCACATCAATGCACACTAGCCTGTTGGCGTCACGCAGCACGGGATCTCATTACTAGCTGGCAGCTGACTTTTCTTCCTGCATGTCTACGTCATAATTACTACAAATAGCATTCCCCTATACTTTCCTTAATTGGCATCATTGTCTGTCAGTTCTCATTAAGACATTAAAGGGGCACTAAAGTGAAACAATCAATGTGCATAAACTGATAAAGTGTAATCTGAGGGCTCTAGTGTCGTCAGTTTCATCACCATATGTTCATTCATAGACGAGAAAATCGAGGTTGAAGTTTTATTTTTAAATTTTTCTCCGATATCCGCGCGTGAAGTCATGAATTTCAAAATCTATTTTAGCGTATTTTGACGACATTGGACTCAACGAAATTTCTTGAAACCTTGATGTGTTAAGTATAATGCCCACTCGGAGGACAACGTACTTCATTTTTACCGATTAGGAACTACGTGTGAACCAATACACGCCGTCAAAGTCTATGACGTCATGGCGTTTGGTGCTGGGAATTTCAAGGTGGTGTCGCCACCTACCGTTTCTTTTTTCGCGAGTTTTGTCCCACTTACCAAGCGTCTTCCCGCGGTAAAGGTGGTCCTTTTTCGTATTGTGAAATCGTAATTTACTAATTCGCGGTAAATCGTCTTTTGTTTAGTGTCCTTTCAACGGATTCCCAAACGTCACCAAAATATAATTATATATTCGGGTATCTCTCCCACCTCAATGTTCGCACTTTTTTGTGGCAATGCAAATGAGTGTTACATTGAAAAGCACCTCAAAGATCTATTTTTTTTTTACAGCGAAAGCTGTTATGAGATCACAAGAGCTGATTTTGGCACCGTAGTGGTAAGCCACCCTCTGCCGCGTCCGCCGCCGGCGTCTGTAACCTTTTGTCGCGCGAATAAGCAAATTAAATGAGGAAAAAAAAAGAATTATAGGATCACATAGGATTTGAAACTCGGGCCCTCTGCGTTGCAGTCGAGTATTCTACCACAGAGCTGCTTTTTTTTTAATTGAAGAGCCATGCCGGTGATTGAAACTGCTTCGAAAAAAGACCCTATACAGGCATGAAGTCTGGGCAACGAATCGTGTTAACATATGTATTACAGCGCATATTATGAACATATGTATTATAGCGTCACCATATGTAATAAGAACTATTCTATATAAACAAGGGCCCTCAAGTTAATAATTATAAATTTAATTAACGTATTTGGTAATTACTGATTTCAAGGTAACTTTAGGTGCGGCAAAGTTATTCGGCCTCGGCGTAGAGTTGGTTTGTGAAGACGACAGGGGCCTGGCTTTGTCATATAATTTTCGCGAAAAATCTTTATTGTCTAAAAAACCCTCTACCTCATTTTCGCCACGGCTGTTAAGTTATAACAGAACAGAATAGTATCAAACTTTTCTGTTCATAGGGCTTTTAAGATCAGCCTACTTTATCAAGGTGATTTCCAAGAACGCCGCTGCACGCCGTTCTTGGAAATCGCCTTCTTTCCTTAGATTCAGACAAACCTAGATATTTTAACAATAGCGCTAGCAGTGCATAGCCATGCTTGACCTGAATGTATAGCTTGAATCACGTCAGCGTTGGTGCACCAGGGTAATGATAGATGTGCACCGAGATCTGAGAAACAGAGTGATCAGTTTAAGGGGAGGTGCAATTTAAAAAAAAAATGTTTCTTTAATCTGTAGCCTAAGTCAAAGAAATTTTTGCTGTTTACATAAGTTTTTATGCTGATTTCAAATATGTAATCAGTTTTATCTTGAGTTCCATTGTTTCTTTTTGTACCAAGACAATGTGTAAAGTACAGCTCTTTTTGGGTAGACTTTTCTGCCGCTAAATTTTTATAATAATGAGTCATATTGTTCATATTGCTCCACATTAACTGCAGAATGCAAATAACTATCAAGAAAATGTGCATAATACATTGAAATGAACAAGAAAAATTGTAATGGGATAAGTGTTAAATGCTCAGCCCACATTAATTGCTTACTTTAAGTTCATAGTCATTATATAAGTGATATCACCTTTCAAAGTAAATAATTGTACTCATCGAATGTTAAGGAACACGTGGCGAAAATTTCATGTTGATCTGGCCATCAGAAGTACCAAAAACATGACGTCCAAACTCAAGAAGTTGCCCAAAATTGCATATCGAGACAAAAACGCAGTTTAAACGTACAAATGAAAACTCATCTGTGGGGCAATGATGTGCTTTTTAATCTGATTTCTTCCATCATGGGAGCTTGGGAATCATGGTTATTTTGAGCACGTGGCTTTGGTGAACTCCTCATGCAAAATGCAATGGCAAGCAGCCAGGGCAAAATTTCCAAGGGACTCTAGACAATGAGCTCTTTTTTAGTTTTTTTTTTTTAATAGCCACCTTGTGATCTTTAGAGGCGATTTTAGCGTACTTCGAGTTTAACTACAAAATTGCATTTTTTTGTCATGAAAATAAAGAAACTAAACTTGTGAAAGCAATTAAAAACAAAAAAAATGTAATTTTGGAAAAAAAAGTTGCGTTTTTCGAGTCGCATTTCTCCTTAAGGAGAAATGATGAAGGGACAAGTTCCATCATTAGGACCCATCTTCACGAGCGTTCTTAGAAAGCAACTTCCGCCATGAATATCATCTCATGTATATTGCGCCTCACAAGTGATCAGCAGTTTCACCAAAACCAGGTGATATGTACAAAGCCACATGCTTCCGCAGTGGAACTTAGTTCCAGGCGTTGTTGCCTTGTTTTCAGAAGTAGCAGAGACTAGCAGCTGCTACGTCATAGGTACGCTTTATACGTTACTCTCCCTTCGCATGTACATTGCATTCACCTAATTACTGTGTCGATACCTACATTTCCGTACCAACATGAGAGCGCCAACAAGACGGTAGCCGCAGATTCGCTAAGACGTTGCGCTTTGTAATTGCCAGCTGCCAGGATAGCGAAAAAACATGGCTGATCCCTCTGTCAAAGGAATCGTTATAACACGAAAATGAAACGTGTATTCACATAAGTAGTTGAGCGTTTTTTGTGCATTGTTTCGCCACAAGGGAGAAGGAATGAATGCTGCAGCAACAAATTGTAATGTGACGTGAAGAACGGCAAGCAGCTCGAAGCATGCAGCGCGCACCTCAAGCAGAAAGGACGCACGAAATGAGCATACACAACACGAGCACGGACTGACTGTCACAGCTCGACATTTAAAGCGCGCTGCTCTAACACAAAGACGCACGAAACGAACGCACAAGCACACGCAGGACGAGCGCGAACAACTGCCACAATTATTACTTCGTGTGTAAGCGGCGCGCTCCATTCGTAAACGCGGCCGCTGCGGCGAACGAAGCGACCTTCGTGCACTCTTTAACCGCTGTAACTTCAAAGCAAACTTGCGGTGGAAGCACAAGGCGTCCGAAGCTCCCGAATGCCCCGATCAGGAGATAAGCGCGCGCGCACCAGTGACGACGCCCCGTGGAGGCGCACGCTCATCCCAGCGAGAGGCGCCAGGCGCGACGACCTTTAGAGCGCGCGCTCCGTGACACCTTCGCGCCATCTCGCTAGTGATGACGAAAACGCGCTGAAGTCGAGGAGCTCTGAGGACCGCCAACGGTATATGGTGTGTATAAATAGCTTGCCGTTAGCGAGCTGAGGAACGTACGCTCCCGTAGCCGAGTGGTTTCGCGCCGCGCGATGCGGAGCGAGAGATCGTAGGTTCGACGCCCGGCACCAAAACTTTTTCTTCTAATTTTTCTTTGATCTCATTATGTTAGTTTATATTTTACAACGTCATATCCGTGACGGAAATACGTCAGAGGAGCCGTGGTGGTCCCCGGCATAAAACACTTTCGTGTTAAAAGGAGAAGTTACACTAGCCGTGTAACGCTTAAGAAAATGCGAAGCCGTTTGATCTTAGGGGTTTAACCTGGCCTTCTTGGCTGATGCTAGGTCCTTCTTTGGCGTAGGCAAAATATAGTCGAACCACAGCCTGTTAGAGACCTACGGAAGAATGTCCCAACTCCAGCGCCAGAACTAAACTAACGTGCAAAGCGGGCTGAGGCACCCCCCAGTACAAGCGCGAGCCTTTCGTGACTTGTACTCGGCTCGGGCGGCGGGCAAACTCGGCGCGGCGGCTGCGCGGACTCCCTCCGTCGTTGGACGCAACTGATAAGCAACGGCGCGAAGGGTTTTTTGCGGACACCCGACATTTTACCTCAGAGTTTAAGAGCTTCGCTTTTAAAAATAAATGGGGAAGTCAGCTGTTACTTTATCTTTTGTCACGATGAGGAACAATCATCATGTATGTTTCGAAGTTATTATTGATATTATTGATATTAGCTGTTCATTCAGACGTGCCTCCTAAGCCAGGATTCGGAGAATTTAAAAAGGAAACAGTGCAACATGGTTCCTAATACCTTGCTGTCAAAGCGTATTAATCTTAATATTGTTGCAGAGCATCTGACACCTTTCCTGTAGGACCCTTTCACTTCTCAAGGACTCTAGCAAACTATCAAAACTAGCCGTTCTGGAAAGACGAATGACGCACTTTGTTACGCGCTCCATGAAGCTTGTTCAATATGTCGAGCTATGTGCTTTCTTCTGTTCATGGTTTAAAAAAGGTACGCACATTAAAAGAATAAACAAAATGCAGGTTATTTAAAGTGACGGTGTCCTATGTCAAAGCAGATGTACGTTGTGAGTCCGTTCATAAGCATACAATTCTATGCCTAGACGTTCATGCAGCCATATTTGGCTGCACTAACAATTCAAGAAGCGTATCCTTTGGCAGCTATGTAGGCTTATTTAATGGCACAAAAGACATGGCCTGCACACCAGCAGCTTCGCTCCGTTCCCGTGTTGGATGGGTGCACAATGTATCATCACAATCATTAGATACAGTTGTGGCTCTACCCATTTCTCAGCATCACTTTGATGCCGCAGAGAGAGCTTACACCGATTTCTAACAGACAGATAAGCTGCCTTATTGGCTGTATAATTGAGTTTTTCTCTGGGACTCTATTCAGGAAAATAAAGATGAGATTGCTAATTGAGGACAAAGGGATTAAAGCAATGTTGTGTGCAGGGATGAACCAGAAGGGCTCCATGATAAAATTTGGTATGCTTATTACTAATACTGCTGATGACATCTATTCTAATAGACTGTAGGATTGGGCGTGTTGGTACAACATGATTAAAGGGACCCTGAAACGGTTATTTGATACTTTGTCACCGTTTAGGCTAGAGCATTATTGAACCATTGGCACCACAAATTTAGCGGCACGCCGTGTACCAAGGCGGCTACGGACAATTATATCATACCCTCCTTCTCACCCCTGCCTTGCCTCCTCAACTCATGAGACACGCTGGCATCGCTGGCGATAGCAGAGCTCACGTGAGCACACTCGACGATTTGAGCTTCGCCCAGTGATGACCTCCGAGACTGCACGCCGACAGGTTGCGTGCAATCTCGGAGACCATAGCCCAGTGCGCCCGGCAGCACGCACGCCGTCTGGCAACAGAGACATCGCGGAGTGGTTGATATCTGCTCCGACAGGCGCCGCCACCCTACCAGCCAATTTTTTCGTGCGCGAACACCACAGCCAATCAGATCCAGCAGCCCCAGTGACGTCGTGCGCACACTGCATGTCGTACTCGGGAGGGGCGGTTGAAAACGCGTTGGGCTGAGCCGCAGTGATCTGCAGCGATTCGCAGCTTTATAGCGTTGTAATAAATTACACAGTGTACGCAGAGAGCTTAAATCAGTCTGTAAATGAGCCCTAGGACTTGGTCTACTGGTCCAATGTGTTTGTACAAAATCGTCAAAACCGTTTCAGGGTCCCTTTAAGAATTCAAAACAGCGCTCTGTCTCCTCCTCTCTGTCCCCTCCTGACAGGTTGCGCTGTTTTGAGTTCTTAGTCTATTCTAATCTTCCCGTTGATTCTTCCCCACCAAAACCAGATTTCATCAGACCATCGGATTAAGCGATATTTATATTTTCGGTTTTGTGGTTATCTTTGCGCTGTATTTCCAGCTCACGTGTGGTGTGTACGCATATTTTGTTCAGGCCTAAAAAGCGTTGGTCTTTGCTTCTTAAATAGCCATTTTGGCGAAGAAATGCCACTGTTTTAGTGAAAACATTCTGAAGGCGACCACATTCCTTGACTTGGGTCACTAGTAGAGAAACTCGCACGTCATCATTCGTATGCCGAGCAGTATTGCTTGAGTTAGCTTTGTGGTTTGCGCGCTGATGAAGCAGATCTTAGAGGCGTCGTAGAAAGCAGGGCGTGTTGGGAGATCTGGTCCGCCAGGGGCAGCCGGAACAATTCCTACTGCTCATGATCTTGCGACACATTCAATTGTTTAATTGTATTAACTATTATCACTGTGAATTCGCCTTTATCTTGGGTCAAACTATGATCCGATATCATATGCAACCAATGTAACTCCTAACTTAAATCAGCACGCTAATTACTATTTTTATAATTGTTTTCCTGAGTACTCTGAAAGCCGGAGGTGCTCAGTTGGATATCCTTGGAAGAGAAACAAGACTATCACTTGGTGCTCGCGCCACTGAAAACCAGTATGCTTGCTCCATCCGTCTGTCCTAATGACTCACGTTCCTTATTTCCCTTGCTTTCAGAATGCGTTCCGGTTAATCAAGGAAAAGTTGCAGAATGCTTACCTGTATGTGTGTTCATATGGGAAATTCAGTATAGGCTTGTTTATTAAGCCGATTAACATTACACCAAGAAGTACTTCAGTACCTCTATGCACGCAAGTGCGAATATTCATCAATATGCGCATTTTTCTTCGAGAGCAACAAATGTTTTTATTTTTTTCTTTCAGGGACATTCAGGACAATTTTGGAAATGTACATGCGAGCGTAATGTATTCATGATCATAGAAAAGAAACAGATCCAAAATGTTGCCTTGGATCTTCGAGACTAGTTCGTCTCAAACGCCATCATGGTCCTGAAAAGAAAGAAGAATAGATCCCACAGTAACTTTACCGTCTAGCCGAAGTTGCCTCACGTTCGTAGTTCGTGGTGAGTCTCGTTTCTGCAATTAAGATGCTTAGTGTTTTGTGCTAATAAGTAAGTATATATCATCACGCTTAGTTGTAAACTAGGCATAAACCATCCCACAACACGCGCAGTAGCAGATTCTTCTGTCTAACACTTAAGAGAGGAAAGTTCATAGACATGAACATTGCTTTATTCTAAGTATGTGAACATAGACAAAAACACAGGCGCTTCGTGGCACGGGATGTGTTTTCGCGCGTGCTGCATGGTGCATCCACAAAAAAAAAAACACATACCTGTATTATGTAGTATTATGTCTTTCTCGCTCCCCTGGGGTGTCTGTACGGAAAAATAATAGAGTGTGAACCTTCTTTGGCGTAAATAAAGATATGCAGTGTTTCGAGCTGCGAAATAAGATACTAAATTCACAAAGATAACTTAAAGCATGCATGAAGCTTTCCACGTCATCTGCAAAAATTTACAGATGTGCCTCATGCTAAAGAGTATCCTGAAAGGAGGTTGGTTTATCTTTCATACGATGCGACTAGTGCGCAACACTGAAAAGTCTCTTCAACGATGTAGCTGCAGAATTACAGCACGTTACAAAAATACAAGTACAATAAACTTGCATAGTGTACTGCAAATGACGGCAGCAGATTCGTGCGCCCTTTTGGAATATGCACGCAGTGAAGCGCCTCTTGGTGTTATATATTGATGGTATTGTGGAACGGTGTAATCATTTTAAACGACACCATAAACATGTAATATTACAAATCACGGCTCGAACAATTTGGTATATCTTTAGGGTGCTATGGTACCGTGTCATTATTTAAAACACTATCAAACCCATATTATTTTAAATTATAGGCTTGAATAATATATTCGAACTGCAGCCTAACCATTTGCATAATTCCAAGCAACAGTATCACGGACATTGTAAGCTTTAATGATAAGTCAGTAGGCTGAGTGACATGCATTAGACCACGTTGCCTGTAACACATCATGGCACTGAACACATCCTGAAAAGAAGCTTTAGCTACACACTGCAGTCGAAATTATCTAATGCCAGTTTTCTCTCTACCGAAATTCCTCTTTGTGACAGATTGCACTTTAACTGGCACAAAATTTACATATTTATTTGTGAAGTTATAATTAAATTTGATAGTGTGGCGTTATTGTACGCCGGTAAAAAATGTACACATACCTGAATTTTCATCTATCGTAGAATTTTTGCTGTTCTCTTTTTGCTCCTCGGATGACTGTAATGCTGGTCAAGAAATATATATAATGAAGCTTTTTGGAAGAACATGTCGCATGTAGTGCTCATAGGAGATAACACTAAAAGATAAGTCTATGTGCTTCCCCCATGTTGCCAATGACACGCGCACTTAGCATACAACGACGCGTAATAAAATGGAAGAAAGCGAACACACTTTCTGTAAAGACATATTATCGATGCGCCTTGCATCAAGTTTTCCAGCTCTTGAAGAGCATATATGCGGTAAAAAATATTCTGAAGATCCCCACTAAAGCTCGTCGGTTAATCATTTCGCGCTTTCGGTGCAACAAATTTCAAAATTATTTTAATTTCACACGTTTCAATGGTAATTTTTCTAAAGCTCATGAGCCTATGCGCACGAGCAAGCATGGTGCTATGAGCTTGTGAAAACAGATACACAATGAGCTTGTTGCCTCTACACTCTCTTCTATACACCCTCTGTAAAAACATTGACATTTAGACGGGTATGTCCGAGTCATATCCAACAGATTCCAAAAAATAAGAACTCAACGGGGTACGACCGTTGGAAGTAATCACATAAGAAAGGAAAATTGACCACCTCGCGTTTGCAGCCCGAAGTCACAAGGAAAGCCATTCATATTTGTCTGACAGAATGCTTCTTGGTTGTCGAAAAACGTCTTGCGGCAACTAAATTGGTTGTCTGTTGGTTTCCAATTTCCCATTCTTAACCAGACAAAGTTTCCTTGGCGTTATAATCGACAAACACTAACCCCCGTATTCAGAAACTCTCCTTGACTTGGAACTTTACTTGCCATCGCCTCAAGGCAGCGCTTTGAAACGCGTTTGTGCTGCCTTGGCACTGCTAAAAACAGCGCGTTCGAAACGCGTTTGTGCTGCATTGAAGGCAGCTTCAAGTCAAGTTCAAGTCAAGGAGCGTTTCTGAATACGGGGGTTAGAGTTTCGCCTTGATGTGCGCTTTGTAGTTAGCGAAAATTCATCTAGCTTGCATGTGCTTTCAAAATGTCGCCACTGCTTCCCTCCTAGTATACTTGTCAGCCTTCACAGCGCATTCGTTCACTCTCACATTAATTACTGTATCGGGATCTGGGGTTCCACATGCCAAACTCATTTCTCACCAATGTTTACACTTCAAAAAACAGCTTTCCGCATTATAGCAACCCAAAATGCACTCATTGAGAGTGAATATTTATTTAAAATCCTTAGCATCCTCAATATTTACGATCTGGCGACATACAACACTGCCTCAATTATGCACCAAAAAGTAATTAATGAAAAACTGGTCGTGGCAATCGTCTCGCTACACCACTCACTTCGTACTGCTGGAAATGTATTGCGTTGTCGTATCATCCTGCATAAAGTAAATACTAATTACGTTCGCTCTACACTAAACTTTAAAGGTACATCTCTTTGAAATAAGGTTGATTGTAACCTAACCAGTCTAACAACTTGCATACATTTCTAAAAAAGTTGAAGCACTACCTTATTTGACAATGTATACCACAGCCCATTCTTGCTCACAGTGTTCATTTTTTCCTGCTAACACGCGTGTTAGTATTAAATATTGCTGGAAAAATTTGTTATTTTTGTGACATTTTCTTTTGTACTTTATTTGTTTGCTTTTATTGTTTGAGACACTTTTGCCTGATCTTATTAATATATTCCAAGCTGCTATAGACGTGTTCTTTCTACTAATAACGTGGGTAGGGACCCTGTAGCAAATTTCTTGGGTTCAAAATTCTGTTTTTTATAGTCGTATACGTCTATCATTTTAAAAAAAGCTTTCCAACTTCCGATATTTTATACACACCCATCACCTTGTGGGTGGAATCCCTGGAGAAATTATTTGCAAAGTAACCACATCGTTAACAATGACTGCTTGTTATTATGGGCATCCATCGAGACCTTTCACACTGCCAGCAAGTGTGAGTATTTATTAAAATATACTGCATTTTTCAATCTCATAGATCACGTCAGCACAAGCTCAACTGATTTGTGAAATATGAGCAAGGGAAAAAAATGTTATCCAAAATACTCGAAGGTGGAATGAAGCCATTACCTTAAATATTGTGTGTCTTGTCTGCTGCGCATATATAACGACAAGAGCTTGCGGGTTTTAGTGTTTCGACATTTTTTTCCTTCTAAGTTTTATCGATGTTAAGACTTAATGGACAAGCTTAACGTAGTTGCGCAGGAACACAAGCTCAGTACTGTTGTCAAACTTTGTTAAATGCTTTAAAATTTTTGTCCATACCACTCAAGTTTTACACCTCACATTAGTTTAGAACGTTGGTCCGCATTACTTATATAGCTATACATCATTATTAGTTAAAACATGATAGTATTATTTAAAGGAAATGTGGGCCGGCGATCTATTCTCTGCACTAATGTGAAACTGTGCATACATACAAAAGTAACCATCTGATAACAGGGCCATAGTTCTATATGTCACCCCTGTGACACCAAAAAAAGCGTGTTCGCCCTTTCAAAATCACCTCGACCTACCTTATTATTTCGAGTTATACGTTCCCCGTATTTGACTCGCAAGTGAAAAAGAATACAAACTTGAGTTTATCCCCGACTGAGCAGCCCTCACCATTGTACTCCTCTTCAAGATTTTTTCCTGGTAGGGGTACTGTTAGCTTCTGTCGAATTATCGGCGACATGTCCTGCAGGCTCAGGGGGGATTAAATGGTTCCATCACTGAAATAAAAGGAAAAGGAAGAGGTAGCTCTCCAAGCTCGTGGACACAAACTTATTACAGTGGCAGCCATTATAGTGGATGGAACTATGCAGACCATGGCATTATAATGCAAGCAGGTAAGGACACATCTATTCAGAGAACTGTTGCCCGTAACACGGCAAATTAAACGATGCTCTCCAGACCTGGGAAACCAGTGAAATTAGCAAAATCGTATTTTCGCCAGCAAACAGGAACGCATATATTCATAGAGCTATATCGCCCGTAACACAGCAGATTAAACCATGCTGTTCAGACTTTCGAAACCAGTGAACTTAGCAACAGCATATTTTCGCCAGCAGAAAATGTGCTGTTGCGCTACTCTTCTCAAGTTCAACTGTTTTACATTGCGCTACTGTTCCTAATCATGCACTACTAACTAGGCCATCAGTCTGTCCTTTTGAGCAGATAGCAACACATATATGCTTAGAACTATCACCCAATAATAGAGCAAATCAAACCATGCTGTTTAAACCTTGGAAACCCGCGAACTAACAAAACAGCGTGATTTTGCCACCCAGCCCATTCAATTTTCTCTTAAAAATATCAGGTCAATGGTTTTGGGGATTTGTGTATAAAGGCCACCTCAACTCGTCTGCATCCTTCGCAGCAAAATATAACCCACAATTACGATATCCCTTAACGCAAAATGCGAACGCAGCAGCACGCGTGTTTTCGTTTGGCCTATCTATTGACGCAAATAATTACGAAGCGACTTATACGTGGATACAGTTACAAATAGCACTCTTTATTTCTCGTTTTAGTTTTAGTGTTTATTTTATTTGCGTTGTTTCACTTCTTTTACCTCAGTCTTTTGGAATGTTGTCATTATTTGAATGCTCTTGTTCGTGCCCCATAAAATATGCGCTTTTTATCTTAATGTTTTCTTATGTTTATTTTTATTGTCCTGTACTCTGGCATCTCCATGCGGGAAGGTATATAAGATTCCTTGATAAATACCTGAAAGAACATGCATAGTTTCTCCAAAAGCAAGAAATTCCTATCTTAAAATGATCGCACTTATGTGTATTTCGTGACGAGGAGACAGTGTGCATAATCTGTTCACCCTTCACTGGAAGTTCGCTCCGGTGAAGATGAGTATGAGACCTTACTTCTGTGGCTCAGTGCTCCAAAATTGTATGATGATATTCCAAAAGACACAGTACTCCTCGTTAAATCTTGACTGCCCACAGTTTTCTAGCACGCAATGACACAGGTTTATTAAAATAGAGCTATTTTGCATGTCAGTCCCCACCAAAATGTCACCTTTATACGGCCGGCCTTATTACCCGAAACAAGGATAAGAGCAGCATGGCGGCGTAGCCACTAATCCACTGTAGCTTGACAGACACTTCAAGTGAACTCGTGTTATAATATCTTACTACCTCTTCGCCGGCACTTGTGGACATTTGCTCGTGCAATCTTTGGTTAATGTGCGACGGATTTTTTGTTAATTAAATGTTCGTGCATTAATATGCACGTTGGTACTCACCATTACTACCTCCCAAGGTACTTGAATATGCTCCACCACCTCCATTATGGTATCCCATATTCCAAGGACGATTACTTGCGGCTGCGGCTAAACACCTCATCGTTACAAGTACATAAACGCATCCCGAACACGTACTACGCTATTTGAATCTCGTAAGTGCCATTCCGGTATATTGTGATTAGCGCATATGTATTCACTAAGGCCACTTCTATGCATAACGGGTCAACGAGAGCAACAATTTAACAAAAAAATTCAACGAGCACAGCATGACTCCGTAGTCACTTTCATCAGTTGACTCTGTATGACTAAGTTTATTCGACGAGTACATATCTATAAGGAAGCAGCATTTCTGCCTCAAAGGCAGATACACAAAAGCTTGCACCAATGAGCGCATGCTCTAGACTGACGTCAGAATCCGGACAGTTAGTAACCACTGCCGTCGCAGAACATAACATTACATGAGCAGGACTATTTTTGTAGACCCGATGGCGCTTCGGTCACCTAGGCGGAGGACCTCTTGCCTTCCTAAGTTTTCTTTTTTCTGATTTTTCGGAAAACCCTTTTAACCACAATCAGATTATTGTAGCGAAAATGGTTTGATGTTATAAGCTATATTGTGGTCACAAGTTATTAAGTGTTGAATCAGTATATGTTATCTCTCATACAGCAAGCGCTCCTTCTTCATGTATGCATAAAGGATGGTTCTGCGCTTTCTTGCACAATCTGAGCAAACAACAAAAAGTGTGTTTAATACACTGAAGTTCTTGAATGTTTTTATTGTATGCCATTCGGCATCAATTAGAAGACAGAACAATGTAAGAAAAGGATTGGGCTTGTTTAAAAGCTCGACAGCTTTTCATAATAACAAACCTATAATCTAAAGCAACTTGTGAGAAAAAGGACTGACATCGTAGACGAAGTTGACATCATTATAATTAACATTTGGCATCGGCATCCTACACAAAATAATATAAGTAAAGAAATGCTGTCCCAAAGAAATAAACATCTTGATTTACAAAGAAACTCAGCGGATTTTTTTTCCCTGCACGTCTACGATCTAAATTCAGTGCTGGTGTGAGGCAGGAAAAACAGAAATATGGTATTACTCACATTAATACCAAACGCATGACTTTTCAAAGATAGTCTCAATGAAAACGAAGCATACGTGTTTGAAACATATATCTGTAGCGCGTATACTTATAAAACGTCATTAAAATTAAACAGTATAAAACGCACGTATCATGCATTCTGCAGGAAAGCACCTTTGAGAAACTTTAGAATGATTTTCATCAGACTTTGGAAAAGGGAACTTTTTACGGGAAAATTGCAGGTGCACTCACCTGCAGCAGCATTTCGCTTTGATATCATAACCGCTCTTGCAATGCTTGCTGCAGCACGACCAACTAGAAAAAATGTGAAGATGGCGGGATGCACAGTATCAATATGAATTCCAACACAATGAGCGTTTTAAAGGTAGGCCCCGCCGATACAGTGACACCGCCAAAGGTTAAATTGGTTTAGAAACTACCCGTGATTAGCACAATGTTTAGTCCAACGCGGTGGATTCAGTGGCTGCTCGGCTGCTAATTCGAAGGTCGCGGGTTATATCCCGGCCTCGGTGGTCGGATTACGATGGAGGAGAACTGCAGAAATGCAAGAGGCCAGTGTACTATGCGATGTGAGTGCATGATGTCAGTGCACCTCTTTACTTGAAGTGCAACACAGCCACATAAAGGTTTCATTCAGCTCATTTTGAATTACGAACGACTACTGGCTCTTTGCATTTAATAGCAGCAACCAGGCTAAACACTCCTTTAATGTCAACTTTGAGGCCTCTTTGATAAAACACAAAAATTCGGCAGATGCCACGTACCTTTGGGGAATCGATGTTATGCGAAGCACGCGGAGGAAGGTGACTGTGCTCAGGCATTATTTCTCTCTTATATATATATAGGAGGGGCTCGGGCCCCCCTGCCAAGGGGGGCCGGGCCCCTGGGCTCCCCCCTGACTTTAAGCCCTGACTGCGCTGTAATTTTTTCACTGAGCGATACGTTAGGAAATGGCGCTAAAGGTATGTACAAATGTTGTACGCACAGACATATGTTGAGCAATCGCGTATGTTTTATATAACCAGTTGTCTACAGTTGCGTAACAATGTCAACAGCAACATCAGTATTAGCAACACCACAAGCGGTAAGCTGGTAAGGAGCGATTGTGCTCGCGAGGATGGTAGCCCTAGGCACTGCTACATAAATCACCTTCAGTGGATGGCGTTTAACTACAATTGACGTTAAGCCGACGTGATGGCTGTATCACCGTGGTATACGGGTATGTGCCACACGTGTCTGGCCAAAAGGGTTTGACGAAGTACGCGACAGGATTGTCACATTATTCGTGTAATGACCAGCGAGTCATATTCGTCAAACCATCTAACCCTCCCATACTAATTTTGGTTTACCCCAAGTTTCCGGGGTTGATCACGAGAGCACCCAGACGTAGGCGCATAGATAGATAGATAGATAGATAGATAGATAGATAGATAGATAGATAGATAGATAGATAGATAGATAGATAGATAGATAGATAGATAGATAGATAGATAGATAGATAGATAGATAGATAGATAGATAGATAGATAGATAGATAGATAGATAGATAGATAGATAGATAGATAGATAGATAGATACGTTAAAAGTGCCTCAAGTACGCAAAGAAATGCTTCGCATTTAAAATGGAATTTTCCATAAAATGCACTTACTAGCTCGGCCTAGTTGGCCTACAACCATTGGCATCATCATGTTGTTACCTGAGTAAAAGAAATACATTTATAGAACATTGGCGACCTGCAATTCTTTGCAAAGCAGTCGAGAACGCTTTCTCTGAAATACAATCCTCGAAGAGCTCGATAAAAAAGTCCTCTACACCGGATAATATCTCCGCTAACCCGCCATAATCTGCCAGTCTTTTATGTCCTGACCGTGAACACTATAAACTGGAAAAAAAATGTTTTTAGAAAGACAACATAGAAATGCCAAACTAAATACCGAATGTCCGTCTAAACAAAAGCGTGCATGAAAAAGATGCCGAAGGCCTTTATAAAATTGAGTACAAAGTGTTACACATATACGAAGACATGCACGCTACTGCAGAAAAATTTTTGGTGAATAATCACTAAAACGCTATCAACGAAAAAGTAATACATGTTTAGTCTTGACTTTAGACGAAAGCTTGTGCCTCTCTGCAACCCTGCCCTCAAAAGCACGGACAGGAAACACAGTCTCAAAAATCACTAAATATTTTTACTTATGACGCATTTACTAGGGTTGTTTCATGTTGCCATCGCTGCCTTGCATGGGCATGTGATCGTGTATGTCATTTGCTTTCACTAAATAGACTAGCAGATCTTCTGCTTGTCTGCTGGTGTCCA
>JALIZH010029532.1:0-10000 GCA_030522465.1 Rhipicephalus appendiculatus | reverse complement strand
GAACTGCGACGAAATTTGATCACATATGAGCTTCGCGCTCAATACGGATCGTCACGAAAGAACGCGCATGACACTTTCCAGCCTCGCTCACGACCGTTACGACAACATTAGATGCAATGCTCAATCACGAATGTGATAGCGAGATGGACGCTGTGAAGTTTACAGCACGAGCAGTGGAAGCAAGGCGGTATACGCGTTTGCATAACAGCGACCAAACACGACTGTGACGCCAGATAGTACAATGCTCGGATCAGACAAGTCACGCACAACGTCGCCTTTGAAGAGAGGACTTGGACACCTAGTTCTTGGCGTGGACACTTGTGTGGGAATAGTCCGGCGGCTACAGATTTTTTCGATGCATCCGTGACATAAGTTACGAAACAGCCTCAATGCTGCAAGCGCTAGCCACATCTGCCCGAAGTTGCTCAGAAGCTTGGTGTTTTTGAGTGTGGAACTATGAAAGTTCCTTCATTGCTTCCGTCGATACTGTGCTCTCTTCAAAATAGGACAAAATGCCACAGCTATATCAGCGCGTATGAGCCGCTGGCGACGATGATGAAGAAGCGCAGATGTTTTTGTGAAGCAAAGAGACATATAGGACGTTTGGATTCTTGACGACCTTTTTTTTAATTTTGAAAGCCTGCCCTTGGGCATAGTAATTGGTGGTATCAAAATACACATGCAAATTTGCTTCGTGTACAAAGTCTAAAAGTGAACGGGGCTAAGGTCCACGGATCCAGCGGCCGAGGCTTGGTCGGCCAGGCCTGACGCCCGTTGCACGGAGGTGGCGGAGACGGCTTAATTGTAGGGGCCCACAAGTGTATGGCAGTCACATCGTAGAATGGGGCGACACAAAACTGGCAAGATGTACCATATCGGCTGGTAATGTTGCGCCCAGAGTGGTCACAGATGGGATAACCGCAGCTCCGATTAAAGCCTCCGCATCGTAACCTCCTGTCGGCTCTTTCTTGACAATTGATAAAGCTTATTTATGTTGCCTGGCGTTTTTGTCGTTCCTGTGTTGTTACACAATATATCAATATATTTAGTCATGGCTATACGCAAGACACATTCATGTGTACCTCTTGATCCATCCATCCATCCATCCATCCATCCATCCATCCATCCATCCATCCATCCATCCATCCATTCATCCATCCACCCGTCCGTCCGTCCGTCCGTCCGTCCGTCCGTCCGTCCGTCCGTCCGCCCGCCCGTCCGTCCATCTATCTATCTATCTATCTATCTATCTATCTATCTATCTATCTATCTATCTATCTATCTATCTATCTATCTATCTATCTATCTATCTATCTATCTATCTGTCTGTCTGTCTGTCTGTCTGTCTGTCTGTCTGTCTGTCTGTCTGTCTGTCTGTCTTGGATTCGCTTGCGAACAACTGCAATAGATTTCGTGGCAATATCACGGCTCTGACTGTTTTGTTTTTTTGCTGGGTGAAAGGGCTTCCGATGAAGTGTTTATTATTTACCGGTTTCGGCGTTGCATTCACCGCCATCACGAACGCATATGAACTCTCTACGCTATATAATAAATCGTAACGAGTTACCTACAGTGCCATTGCCACATTTTCGCGGCCGTGTTTTCAAGCACGTCCATGTGCCCAGCTGGGCGCCATAGCAGCACTGCACGGCAATTTAGTTATGATTGCTGAAATAATTAGTTCTTTAGTTCTCTTTGTGTACCATTGCGCTTTCGGGGAAGTTATAGGCAAAAGATGGGGATATCAGGAACGCAAATTGGAGAGCTTTACAGAAAGGAGCGTTTGACTGAGTTTTGATACAAGGAGAGCTTTTCAGAAATATATTGTCACGTGGGTGTGACGTTGACGAAGGCAGCAGGCGACGTGTCCAAGATGAAACTGTTTATTAGGCCGAACTTGTGGCCAGTAAACGGAAAGTAAGATGACAGCAATACACGCTGGCACTGATAGCGGCGAACAGAGCGTTGGCCGTCGAACAACTGAACATCGTTGGAGCGTGCCGGCTTTTACGCATCAAGCGTCGAACATTCTAGCCTTATCACTGGTCATCGCGCAAGCTCTGAAATAATCTCGAGTGGTCGCGTCTTGCGCGCAATCTTAACAAAACGATCTACAATAATCGCGAAGGTTCTAGAACAATAAGGCGCGGTTTGAGCTGAGCTTTGGTGACGGTCTTTGTGGGCGAAAACCGAATACAACAAAAGTGAAAATAAGAATAGCGCGTGGCAATGCCCCCCTCTGAAAAGGCATCGTCCCGATGCTTAAAACAGAACACGGGGGGAAAATGCATGCAACAATAAATCACAACAATAAAGAAAGAAAGTACAATAATTAAGCAAAAAGTGCAGTCCTCAGGTTTGCTAACGCGCGTAATACGGCTTGAGGCGCACGACATGGACGACTTCAGGTCGCGCACGGCGCCGTTGAGAGTTCGTTATGCCGTCCGGGACGACCTCGTAGTCCAGAGCACCGAGACGTCGAAGCACCTTGTACGGCCCGAAGTATCGCCGAAGAAGTTTTTCAGTAAGTCCACGTCGGCGTATCGGTGTCCACACCCAAACGCGGTCGCCGGCCTGGTATTTCACGAAGCGTCGTCGAAGATTGTAACGGCGGCTGTCGGTCGTCTGCTGATTCTTGATGCGCAGGCGCGCGAGTTGTCGGGCTTCTTCAGCGCGCTGAAGGTAGACGGTGACGTCGAGGTTTTCTTCGTCGGCGACGTTGGGCAGCATGGCGTCGAGCGTTGTTGCCGGGTTCCTACCCTAGACCAACTTGTATGGCGCCATCTGTGTCGTCTGCGAAGGTCACGTACGGAAGGATGGCGTCCCACGTCCTGTGTTCGACGTCGACGTACATGGCCAGCATGTCGGCGATGGTCTTATTTAGACGCTCGGTCAGGCCATTGGTCTGTGGGTGGTAGGCGGTGGTCCGGCGGTGGCTTGTCTGGCTGTATCTCAAGATCGCCTGAGTTAAGTCAGCAGTAAACGCCGTACCTCTGTCGGTGATGAGAACCTCTGGGGCGCCATGTCGAAGGACGATGTTCTCAACGAAGAACTTGGCTACTTCGGCGGCACTGCCTTTGGGCAGGGCTCTTGTTTCGGCGTAGCGGGTGAGATAGTCGGTAGCTACGACGATCCATTTGTTTCCGCAAGTCGACGTTAAGAACGGTCCCAGGAGGTCCATCCCGCTCTGCTGGAACGGTCGCCGAGGAGGCTCGATTGGCTGAAGGAAGCCTGCTGGTCTTGTGGGCGGTGTCTTCCGTCGCTGACAGTCTCTGCACGTCATTACGTAGCGAGCGACGTCGGCGGCAAGGCGCGGCCAGTAGTACTTTTCGTGTACTCTTGCGAGAGTGCGGGAAAGCCCGAGGTGTCCGGCCGTCGGGTCGTCGTGTAGGGCCTGGAGGACTTCTGGTCGCAATGCTGAAGGCACTACAAGAAGGTGGTTGGCTCGAAGGGGCGAGAAATTCTTCTTTATGAGAATGCCGTTACGTAAGAAAAACGACGCGAGTCCTCGCTTGAATGCCCTCGGAACAATGGTGGTCTTGCCTTCGAGGTACTCCACAAGGGCCCTGAGTTCCGGGTCGGCTCGCTGTCGGTCGGCGAAGTCGTCGGCACTCATGGTTCCCAAGAAGTCATCCTCCTGGTCGTCCTGAGGCGGCGGGTCGACGGGGGTGCGAGACAAGCAGTCGGCGTGAGAGTGTTTTCGTCCGGACTTGTAAATAACGGTGATGTCAAATTCTTGAAGTCTTAGACTCCATCTTGCGAGGCGACCTGAAGGGTCTTTCAAGTTAGCTAGCCAACACAAGGCGTGATGGTCGCTCACAACTTTGAAGGGCCTGCCATAGAGGTAGGGGCGAAACTTTGACGTAGCCCAGATGATGGCGAGGCACTCCTTTTCTGTTGTGGAATAGTTGGCCTCTGCCTTGGATAGCGACCGGCTAGCGTAACTGATAACCCTTTCCAGTCCATCCGTCTTCTGCACAAGGACGGCGCCGAGTCCTACGCTGCTTGCGTCGGTGTGCACTTCTGTTTCGGCGTGTTCGTCGAAGTGCGCAAGTAACGGAGGCATTTGCAGGCGTCGTTTTAGTTCTTGAAATGCTTTCTCTTGCGACGTTTCCCACTTGATGTCGACGTCGGCCCTGGTAAGGTTAGTGAGTGGCTCGGCGATGCGGGCAGAGTTTTTGACGAACCGCCTGCAATAGGCGCACAGGCCGAGAAATCGACGCACGGCCTTCTTGTCGGCGGGTGTCGGGAATGTAGCGTTGGCGGCTGTCTTCTGCGGATCAGGGCGTACTCCGGACATGCTTATCACGTGGCCCAAGAACAAAAGTTCCTCGTACGCGAAGCGGCACTTTTCTGGCTTCAGGGTGAGTCCGGAGGTCTTGATTGCTTGAAGTACAGCTGCAAGTCGCCGGAGGTTTTCGTCGAAGTTTCAGGAAAAGACAACGACGTCGTCCAAGTACACAAGGCAAGTCGGCCATTTCAAACCGGCCAGTACAGTATCCATAACGCGTTGAAAGGTCGCGGGGGCCGAGCGAAAACCTAAAGGCATGACCTTGAACTCGAACAGGCCGTCTGGTGTTATGAAGGCCGTCTTTTCTCGGTCTCTCTCGTCGACTTCGATTTGCCAGTAGCCTGTCTTGAGGTCCATCGACGAAAAGTACTTCGCGTTGTGGAGTCGATCCAGGGCGTCGTCGATCCGTGGGAGGGAGTACACGTCCTTCTTCGTGATCTTGTTCAGGCGACGATAGTCGACACAGAAACGTAGCGTTCCGTCCTTCTTCTTCACCAACACCACGGGATGCGCCCAGGGACTCTTGGACGGCTGGATTATGTCGTCGCGTAGCATTTCGTCGACTTGTTTCCTTATGGGCTCGCGTTCTCGCGTTGAGACTCTGTACGGGCTCTGACGTAGGGGCCTGGCACTTTCCTCTGTTATGATGCGGTGTTGTGCGACCGGGGTCTGTCGATCTCTTGACGACGATGAAAAGCAGTCCTTGTTTTGCAGGAGCAGGGTTTTGAGCTGTTCTTGTTTATGCCTCGGAAGGCTCGGATTGACGTCGAAAGTTAGTTGATGAGCTTGGTTCGTCGTTGCTTGTTCGGTAAACTCGGCGAGGGCGAGGGCGCCGTTGGCTTCCACAATTTCTTCGATGTAGCCGACCGTCATGCCTTTGCTCACGTGCTTGTATTCGTTGCTGAAGTTCGTGAGCATCACTGTTGCTTTCCTTCACGCAACTCGGCGATGCCTCGTGCGACGCAAATCTGACGGTTGATCAACAGGTGCTGGTCGCCTTCAACGACGCCTTGAATATCTGTTGATTTCTTAGTGCCGACGCTGGAGCGAGGGCGAATGGTGACTTGGTCTTCCAGCAAATTCAAGGCGTACTTTCCTGACGGCGTATGCGGCGGTAGGGCTTTTTCAGTGGATAACGTTATCGACTTGGATCGCAGATTGATGACTGCACCATGAAGGCCTAAGAAGTCCATACCAAGGATGACGTCTCTGGAGCAACGCTGTAGGACTACGAAGCTTGCAGGATAAATCCGGTTGTTAATGGAGACTCTCGCTGTGCAAATTCCTGCCGGCGTTACTAGGTGACCTCCAGCTGTCCGGATCTCAGGGCCTTCCCAAGCGGTCTTGACCTTCTTCAACTTCGAGGCGAACGGTCCACTGATGACAGAATAGTTCGCTCCGGTGTCGACGAGAGCTGTCACGCTATGGCCGTCGATAAGAACGTCGAGGTCGCTAGTTCGTCGTCTCGCGTTGCAGTTAGGTCGTGGCGTCGGGTCACGGCTGCGTCGATTTATTGCGCTGCTTCCACGTTGCGTCGTCACGTTTTCGTCAGGCCGCGACGTTTCGTCGGCAGGGCTATGTTAGGCACGCGGCGTGTTCTTCAGGTTTCGTCGAAGCGTCGTCGTCGGCGGCGGAGGATCTTCGGCATTTCGTCGTGCAGCAACCGCACCTCCATCGGTTGCTGCCCTTAGTTTTCCGGATAGGGGCTTGGCGACCGGCCCCGGGTTGGGCCAGTGTACTGCCGGCGGTGCGGTTACATGTAGCGGCCGGGCGATGGCGAACTTCTCGTCGTCGTTCTTGCCACTGTGCTCCGGTAATGTAGTCGGCGATGTCGCGAGGTCGTTCACCCGGCTGCGGACGCGGCGCGTTGACGGCGAAGCCATGCACGGAGCCCCATCTGTCGGTACTGGCAGCGGCGGTACGTGTGGCCGGCCTCCCGCAGTGGTAGCATAGCGGGCGGTTGTCAGGGGCGCGCCAAACGTCGGTTTTACTAGGTGTGTAGCGCTGGCCGCCGGGAGGACGGTAGGGCGGTGGTGGCGGCGGCGTCTGGCGACGGAAGTGCTGCGGGGCGGCATCTTGGTGTGGGCGCGGAGGGGGGACGTGACGGCGGGCAGCAGCAGCGTAGGTCATGGCTTGTGGCTGCGGTGGGGCTGGCTGAGGAACACCCAGTGAATGCTGAATTTCCTCTCGTACAACGTCTGCAATCGACGTCACTACAGGTTGCGGAGAAGGTTCGAGCTTTCGCAGCTCTTCTCGCACAATGGATCGAATCATTTCACGCAACTCGTTGGAGTCGAGGGCATGAACAGCCGCGCTGTCTTGAATAGAGCGGCGATTGTACTGTCCGGTGCGCATTTCCAGTGTCTTCTCGATCGTCGTCGCCTCCGACAGGAATTCCTTGACGGTCTTAGGTGGATCTCGCATCAGCCCGGCGAAGAGCTCCTGCTTGACTCCTCGCATAAGAAAGCGAACTTTCTTGTCTTCGGTCATGGCAGCGTCGGCCTGGCGAAACAGTCGGGTCATCTCTTCCGTGAAGATGGTGACGTTTTCGTTGGGTAGCTGTACCCGTGTCTCCAGCAAAGAAGCGGCCTTTTCTTTGCGGGCCACGCTCATGAATGTTTCAAGGAATGCGCCACGGAAGAGATCCCAGGTTTGAAGTCCAGACTCCCGGTTCTCGAACCAGGTCCTTGCCGCGTCTTCTAGGTAGAAGTAGACGCGACGCAGCTTCTCTTCCGAGTCCCAGTGGTTTAAGGTGGCCACTCGTTCGTATGTCTCCAGCCAGGTCTCCGGGTCTTCAAACGATGCTCCATGGAACGTCGGTGGCTCCCTTGGCTGCTGCATCACGACCGTGGTGGGTGTTGGTACCGTGGCTGTCATAGTTGCCGCAGTAGTAGTCGTGGCCTTGGTCTTTTGAGTCTTATCCGGTAGGGGCCCGAACTCTGGATCTAGCTCCCTCGTCGCCTGCGGCTAGCTCGCTGATCGAGGCTGGCGTCGACGTCTCCTTCACGACTGGGGCTGGGTTCACGACTTGACGGGGGCGTCCGGTACATGAACGAAGCAGCACCTCCACCAGATGTCACGTGGGTATGACGTCGACGAAGGCAGCAGGCGACGTGTCCAAGATGAAACTGTTTATTAGGCCGAACTTGTGGCCGGTAAACGGAAAGTAAGATGACAGCAATACACGCTGGCACTGATAGCGGCGAACAGAGCGTCGGCCGTCGAACAACTGAACATCGTTGGAGCGTGCCGGATTTTATGCATCACGCGTCGAACATTCTAGCCTTATCACTGGTCATCGCGCAAGCTCTGGAATAATCTCGAGTGGTCGCGTCTTGCGCGCAATCTTAACAAAACGATCTACAATAATCGCGAAGGTTCTAGAACAATAAGGCGCGGTTTGAGCTGAGCTTTGCTGACGGTCTTTGTGGGCGAAAAACCGAATGCAACAAGAGTGAAAATAAGAATAGCGCGTGGCAATATCATCGTGTGCTCAGACATTCTTTTATTTCAACACTTTAGGATGTCACACTGCACTATGTGTCAGCCGGAAGCCGAGACAAGCCTCTGGTCATGTTGCTGCATGGTTTCCCGGACTTCTGGTTCGCCTGGAAGTACCAGATATTGGACCTCAAGAGGGACTTCTGGTATGTCCCGAACACATTCGCTGCTCCTGAGACGAACTCACTACACCACTTATTAAAAAACAGTTTCTTTGTGTGGAGAGAGGTAGTTGAGGAGCAAATGCCATTGTGGCGAGCCTATGAGCTTGTTTCCCATTATAAAGTTCACATGTTTCGCCTATCTTATGAAAGGCAGGATGCTATTAGCTTCACCTAACAAACGAGGTGGTGTTTTATGGGTCATCACGCCCAATATCTCATTTGGCCTAATGCTTTACCTGTTTGATACCTCTAATTGAATTTATATTAGAAACTTCAAGTTCATCGCTTAAAATTCTGCACTTTACCGCAGACTAAATTTTGTGTCTTTGTGTGCGATTCTTGATTGATTCTTTCTTTCGCCAACCTTGCAACCGCGTCATACTTATCTGAGTCATGCACATGCCCACATTGCCCTGCTAACCCTAAAATCGGGGGCTTCGTGAAAACCAACGCCCAAAGAAACATCGGGACGGTATCTTCAAGCGTCATTAAAACTGTTCCGTCTCTTCCGTTTCTTTGCCGTAGCGAGTCAACGTGTCTTCTTTGTTGTACCTCACTTTATATCTACACCGTTTAGGCAAACGTGACTTCCTTTCATATTGTAAGCGGCTAGGAACCGTCGTTTGCAGGCGGTCTTGAATTATCCTCGTCTTTCGCGTGCTGGCTTCTTTCTAAGTCTGCAAGTTTTCTAATAAAATCACACCATTTAATCGCGCACCTTTCTTGTGACACACGTTCTCCAAGGTAATTGTTTTCTGCGCGCAAAATTACTTGCCCAACTATACGTTTTTCTAAATATCAGCTGATGTACAAGGAAGTGCTCTCTCGTATCTGTGCTGTCTTCTTACGGCCTCAAATTTGCAGCCATAATTCTTTTAACTGTTAGTGGCGCTGTCTGTAGCGTCTTTCGCTGTACATTGCCATGGTCCAAGTTTCCGTCCCATAATCTAATGCCGGTAAAACGCAGCAATTTTAAGCTTTTTTACCATCCATTGGCCATGTCATGAACGACTCTTACAAAACTGCATAAAAACTGCTCCATGAACCCCATGCGTTATTTATTTTCAGTAGGTAATGCGTTAACCTGTAGTGATCTAGATCTGATGTAACTACGCAGTCTAGGTAAGTCTACTTTTGCTGCAGCCTCAAAAGCCGGGCGACCTATCACACTCTTCTTGTCTTACCAGACTACTGAAGATTACGTTTGTGTTGTAGGTTAAAATTTAGAAGTCTACATTACAGCCAGATACCCACTACGGCACTTCCTTGGAAATTGTGTTCGGGGCTGCTGACGTGAATGTTTTGCGAATGCTCCTCGATAATGCTTGTGGAATTAAGCCTAATTTTTGTCATATAACATCTTTAATAATTGTTGGAAGAATTCTGTAAATAAACGTAATATACAGTGGAATCTCGTTGATACGTTTTTCACGGGAACCGGAAACTAAAACGTAGTATGCGAAAATCGTATTAACTAAAGAGGTTTGCCGAGAGTAACGTTGGCCGGGAGCAAAGAAAAAAAAAACAAAAAAAAAACATGTATTAGGCCGAAAAACGTATTATGCAGAATCGTATCCCCGGGATTCCACTGTAATAACATATTTCCGATTGCCTTTTTTTTTTGTAATTGCACCCCGTATTCCCCCATGAAGCCTTCGTATGACTTTATGTCATAACGAAGGGTTGACGCATACGCAAGTTTTCACGCATGTGATTATATACTGTTTGCATGACTGCTGGTGTGTTTACAAAATAGAACGCAATTTGGTTGTTTATGAAAAACATCTCAATGATAACTTCGTTTAGGCTCCGTAAATTTACGGATCACCTGCCAAATTACGCTTAGTCCCTTACGCTACTGCTTATCCGTGGTCCCCTGTACAGCCCCCATTAACGGGCTAATAGTACGCGTAATTGATGTACATATAAAATAATGCGAAGGTACTCTTAACCGCAAGACCCCACATGCCTACGTAGTTTTCTGAAAGGGAAATAATGAAAGAAAAGATAAACGAAGCCGAAATGTTATGAAATCAATGAACAA
>JALIZH010029531.1:0-10846 GCA_030522465.1 Rhipicephalus appendiculatus | reverse complement strand
CTCTTTCTTGTTTCCTGTTTTGCGAGTGTAGCAAAATACTGGGACGGCCTACTTCACAGTGGCATTCCCAAAACAACTCCTTCATCTGAATTCTTTGAAAGCTGTTGATCTCCATACGAAGGCACAAATTCTAATTGCTGCGGAATCAGGGGCATCGACGAAGCCTATATAAACATAATGGAAGAAATCTACAGCAGATCCACAGCCACTATAGTCCTCCATAAAGCGACAGAATCCCAATAAAGAAGGGCGTACGGCAGGGAGACACGATCTCTCCAATGCTAGTTCACCGCGTGTTTACAGGAGGTTTTCAGGGCCTTACATTGTGAAGAGTTAGGGATAAGAGTTAATGGAGAGTATCTCAGTAACCTGCGATTCTCTTATGACATTGCATTGATGAGTAACGCGGGAGACGAATTACAGCTTATGATTACTGAACTGGATACGGAAAGTAGAAGAGTAGGTCTGAAAAATTAATATGCATAAAACTAAAGTAATGTGGAACAATCTTGGCAGAGAACAGCGCTTTGCGATAGGTGGCGAGACACTGGAAGTTGTAAAGGAATACGTCTACTTAGGACAGGGTAGTAACCGCGGAGCCGAACCATGAGAGTGAAATAACTAGAAGAATAAGGATGGGATGGGGGCTCATTCGGCAAGCATGATCAAATCATGAATGGTAGTCTACCACTATCCCTCAAGAGGGAAGGTATATAACAGCTGCATCTTACCGGTACTTACCTACCGAGCAGAAACCTGGAGACTTACACAGAGGGTTCAACTTAAACTGAGGACGACGCAGCGAGCGATGGAAAGGGAAAATGATAGGTGTAACCTTAAGAGACAGGAAGAGAGCAGAGTGGGTCAGGGAACAAACGGGGGTTAAGGATATCATAGCTGAAATCAAGAAGAAGAAATGGATATGGGCCGGGCACGTAGCACGTCGGCAGGATAATCGCTGGTCATTAAAGGGGAACTCCGGCGATTTTTCGATACTCACCGATTTAAATAAAACTTTAAACATAAGTTCTCTTCGGTGCCCTGATGATATGTGCCAAATTATACAGCCGTAAGTAATTTAGTTTTTCGGAAAACGAGTTTTAAAATTGGTAACCAATTCCGGAATCATACCTTCAAATGCGGGCCACCCTGTGTACGTGACGTATCTAGGTACTCCTTTCTCGTCCCCCCAGACGTACGCTTGCTCGCGGCGCGCGCTTTTAAATGCGAATGCATTTCATAGTCGGGAGGCTATGTCAGGCATCCGGCGTCGTGTGGCGTTGTCCGCGGCGAGAGTGTAGTAGCGGAGAGTGAGTGGAGAGGAGGAGCGCGCTCTGGTGCGTGAGGGCGCTCGCATCGCGGGAGCTCGGAGGAGCGCGGAGGAGCCCTCATGCGTCAGAGCGCGCTCCTCCTCTCCACTCAGAGCGGAGAAAAAAACACCTGCCGCGGACAACGCCAACGCCGCGCAACGCCGGATGCCTGACATAGCCCGACTATGAAATGCATTCGCATTTAAAAAAAGGCGCTGTGCCGTGCTCCCCGACCGGGCTGCAGAAATTAGGCGCCTTTTCCTTCGAACCACAACCACCATATATAAATGGAGTGAAGCGCGCGTGAAATGCCTTCGCATTTCCTCACGATTCCCTTCGGGGAGGTGGGGGCATTTTTTTCTTCGAGGGCGACGCTGACGCTAGCACGGGCGACGCTTCCGCGCTCCACATGTAGCTGCACTCCTCATCGCTCGCTGGTCAGTTCAGACGAGCTGGCACAGCTTGTTTCCACGTCGGAAGACATCGGCAGTTTGCTTTTCCCGCGAAAGAAGAGGCACGTGAGCAATGTTTACGTGCCGTGGTGGCGTGTAGCGGGATTTGGTGACGCCATGACGTCATAGGGTACCCAGCATGGAGCGCGAAGCAGCTCCCCGTTTCGGTTTCGGTTTTGACTCGTTTTTCATTGCTTATTTAAAATTATTGACGAGTGTGTCGGCAAAATGAACCGCCCTAGCTGTTGCAGGACTGTTAATACTATTTGAAAACGGCGTTATCTCGGTATGGTCGAAAATGCACCGGAGTTCCCCTTTAAGGGGTAACTGACTGGATTCCAGAGATGGCAAACGCGTGAGGGGGAGACAGAAAATTAGGTGGGTAGATGAGATTAAGAAGTTTGCAGGTATAACGTGGCAGCAGAAAGCACAGGACCGGGTTGATTGGCGAAACATGGGAGAGGCCTTTGTCCTGCAGTGGGCGTAGACAGTCTGATGATGATGATGATGAAATGAGCTTCATGTATGCCAACTCCTAAACGAGGTCCCTAATTCCCTTGTCACACGGGCGAGCAAGAAGTCTTTTACGTAAGCGGTCTTTGACGTAGTTGAAAGACTTTTAACGAAGAGGCGTTGGGCGCAGACACACGGCACCAACGATCTCCTTATGGTGTTTTCTTTCGAAGACGATACCGAAAGCGTGGCGATAGCAGTTAAAAGAGAAGCAATTAATATTAAACGTTGTATCTCGATATGCAAATTAGTAAAGACTGGTTGAGTTGCTCGTTTCTTCAAGTGAATTTAAGAATAACAGATGAAGAAACCCCAATGTAAAGGTTTGTTGTACTAGTTCCCGATACGTTCTAGCTGCTCACGAGAGTAGAAAAGGAAATAACCATTAAAAGGGTTCATTACACCTTCTGCGGGGATATGAAATTTGTTTTTACGAAGAGCCTTGGTGACAGAAAAATAAACATTCACTCTTTTTTTTTTTATTCACCTGTTGGAAATTGCTGGCGCCCACTGGTTTCGAGGCTACTCATTCGGAGCCGTAAGAGAGATCGACGAACTCGGTTTGCGAAAGAGACCGCTTCTGAAAAGGAGTTCGCTCTCTGCCATGTGTCTACTGTCAGGATCTCCTTTTCGGAAGAAGTCTGTTTGCTTAAAAGACTTTTAAGTGCTCGTGTGACAGGGGTATAAATGAATTTAGTGAAGCGACCTGACGCAATAACGTGTTCTCTTCTTGTACTTTTACAGCTTTCCTTCCCACCGGCACTCGTAAGTAACCACATGAGCTGCCATTACAGAAGCAGAATGTCAAAAATGAATATCCGATGTTTTTTTGTGTTGAACTGGAGTGACTGCTCCCGATAAATATCCCCGAAATATGCGTGCGTTCCCTAAGTACAGATTATATTTGTTCTTTCTAGTGTGGGCGGCGTGCCGCGTGGGTTTAGGAGGACACTAAACCATATTTAAAGATTGCCATTTTTAAGTAAAGAGCAGTTAGAGACATGATGTCCTTGGTTGTGGATCCACGGTCACAGGTGATGCGGGGTAATCACTTGCTCATTAACTAGAATTTAATCATATTACAAGTTTAACAAGCTTATTATTATTTAGAAATTGAGGTGAGCCTTTTGTAAGTAGTAATATACGTCTATAGACATGAATATAAATAGAACTGACGGATACAGAAATTTCCGTCTTACCTTGCTGTAACAGTCTAGCTCTGAGTGTTCACACGTGAAATACCACTTGAAAAACCATATGGATTTTATAAGTTACAGAAAAGTAAGTTGGATGAGTTAGTGGCAAGTTAAAATTGAAAGGCGACCACGCTAAAGATATGAGGACAGATGAAATAAAAGGATGACAACACGAGCGCTGACTTACTACAAAAAGCTTATTTGAAGAGACAGCATGGTTCTGTACAACAGCCAATCTGACTACATCAAAGGAACCGTACATGCGCAGCAGAACCATCCTAATGATAAGCCAACACGCGAGGCATGAGAACGTGCGTCATAACCAAATAGCAACTAAGCAAAGACAAGAAAAAAATCAGTGCAACCAGTTTTTGGAGGACGAAACCAATGCTGTTAACCGCGGAACTGTGGCACGAAATATTGCCGTTTTCGGAGAGGATAAAACAACCTTTTAGGGGTGGCGCCACGTTCACAGGTGGCGCCACGCTCGCAGAAGCGCGAACAAGGCGCCGCTCCTCAATGTGACGTTTCTTCTTGAGCAGTAAAAGGTCGCATGGACGTCCCCCCGCATCCTCACGAAGACACAATGCTCCAGCCTGTCTATAAATGTACGCTTAACCTGTAGATCTCGAACTCCCGGTGTTCATCCTTTTAGTCCTTGGAATTTTATTAGATGCGAAGCAGCTCTTTTACCAGGCTGTGCAACGCTGTCCCTCCGTCCGTGCGTCCGTACGAAAATGCCGCAACGCGCTCCCCCTCGCCGCAGGTGTTGGAGCGGTGCCAAGTAGGTCACGCCGCAGGTGCGCGTTGACGTCACGCTCCCCCTCGCAGTGCGCGCTGACGTCACTCTCCCTCGCCTGCCGCGCGCTGACGTCACTCTCCCTCCCCGCCTGTCAGGCGTCAGGCGGCAGCGCCCCAGTCTCGCCGCAGCCGCCGAGCGCAGCAGACGCTCCTTTTTTTTTTTCCTCCCAAGGTTTTTTTCTTTTTCATAGCTAGGTTCGCACACACCCGTGTGTTCTAGTTTATTTTTTGTTTTCCTACTTTTTGCACCTAACGTGCAGCCCTTTTCAGGGCTACCCATCATCAAATAGACATGTAGCCATCCCAACTAATTTCTTTTATTTTCTCTATTTCTTTATCACGCCGCTTTGTGCGGTGCGTCACCATCACAAATGATGGAAGACACCTCCCCCTGAGGGTTTCCCCTCAGTCTTTCGTCCTCGGCGATTCGAGCGATCGCCGCAAAGATTGGGATCTTCTACTGAAGAGGGCATCTCACCCTCCCCAGGCAGGAGACACCACGACAAACCCTTCCAGCCCGCCTCGCCCATCGTCTTCGCCCTCGGCGCGCACCCGGGCCCGGAAACTCAGGGCCGCCACTACCCTTCTCCGCGAGAACCCGGCGCCCAGCACCTCACGGCCCCGCACACGTGGAACAGGCAAATTCCATACACCACGGAGGAACCACGCCGCACGGGGCAAAGCCCTCTGCAGCAAAACCACGAGCAAGCAGCAAGCAGCCACAGCCATCTTGTCGCCGCGCGCTCCTTCCCCGAGCCATTTGCAAGCAGCAGAACCGGCTCATGACAATACGCAGCCACCAACACCACACCTATCTCAGGAATGTGTGGACAGTGTGGACAAAGGCATGGCGGCGAGCAACATCTCTCTCGTTATCCGAGAGAGCCACGGCTCGCCGTCCTCCCCCCAGCGCTCTGTTCACCTCGTGCTCTGAGAGCAGCGCAGAGGAGCCAGGCACGCAGGTCTCTCCCGCAGCCGCTGGCAGCGAGGGAGAGACTTCCAACCAAGTTCCCCCCCCACCCCTACCGCCTCAGATGACACGGGGACCGCTGCGAGTGCTACGAAAGGTACCACACCCTCCCCCCACAACCGCACAGCTGCAAGGGAACGTTACCAAAGCGCCGCTGACTACATCCACCGCACCCCCTCACCGAGCTGCAACCTCCTCTCCTGGCGCAGCCAAGGCAGCGGTGGCCTCCCCACACAACCCGGGAATGCCCCCCCCCCCCCCCTCCCTCCAGCCACAGCAGGAGAACAGCTCTCCACAGAGGGAACGGCAGGTGCTCGCCTCAAGCAATCAAAACAGGCAAGCGAGAGCACAAGGGAGAGAAAACAGCCCCTCTTACAGCACACCTCCGAGCGAGGCACTATTCCGAGTTGCGTCATGGGCACGCTGGCTGTTAACAATGAGGAGGAAGCTTTTCCGTCGCTTCCCTCCACCGGCGCCCCCCCTGGCACCCCCTCTTTGCGCTCCGCTTGTTGACCCTCCTCCGCGCGGCCCACCACAAGCGAAAGCGAAACCAAACTGCACCAAAAAGCCGCCGGCCACCAACCCGGCTGTGCCACGCCCCCCCACCGAAGAGGGCCCGTCCCGCGCCCAGCACCAAAGGTCCTGTGGAGACGGCTCTCTTCCGCCCAAGAAGTAGAAAGATGAACTTTCGATCCTCCACACAGGAGGCCATCTCCTCATTCCTTGCCGCGGTGGACGGTGTCGTGCGCGTTCGTGTGAACTTTAGACACAACGTTGTCGCCGCCGACGTTCCCGTCGGAAGCCCCCCTCGAGCCTCTCCTCGCCATCACAGACATCTGTGGCATCAGTGTCCGTGCCAGGAGGGCCGCCACCAACAACACATGTAGCGGCATCATTTTCGGCGTCGACACAGCGCTCGGGGAGGACGAGATCCGCGAGAACATTGCGTCCGACCTCCCTGTAACAGCGTGTTCGCGATCCGGGAGGAACCTCATCGTCCGCTTTGAGGGGACCAAACCACCCCCTGAGGTCTCACTCTACAAACAGCTCCGCTCTGTCAAAGCGCGACGACCACGACCTGTCCAGTGCGACTCCTGCGGTCGGTACGGACACGTCCAGGCCTCCTGCACGTTCGACCGGCGCTGTCTTCGCTGTGGGGCAGCCCACGAACAGTCAGAATGCACGGCACTGGCAGCCAAATGCCTATTTTGTGGCGGCAAGCACGTCGCCACGGAACCGCGCTGCCCTCGCTGGCAGAAGGAGCGGCAGCTCGCAGAGGCTCGCGCCCAGAACAGGAGGGAACCCGCTAGCCAGGAGGCACAGACCCACGGCGCCGCCAAGAGCTCCCCCCCCAGCAGACCCGTGTCTCTCAGCCAGCTAAGCCGGGGCTGCTCTACTCTACCATCGCTGGCGGCAGCTCCAACAACGAGCTACCAGCATCCACTCCCGCCGATCCCTCTGCGAGCGCTCGGCGCGAATCGGCGATCGCCGTGCTCGCAGCAGCAGTCAGAACAGCGCTGGAGTTTCTCCCGCCGAGCTCACCTGCCTACTCCCTGTGCGCCGCGGCTCTCGCCACGCAACAAGCCCTGAACCAACATGGCTAGAGACCTCAGCAATCGCCCCAGGCCGCGCATCCTGCAGTGGAACTGTCGCTCGCTGCGCCGCCGACACGCCGAACTTGCAGAGCACAAAGCTCTGCAAGAATTCGACATCCTCGCCCTGCAGGAAACGCACGCGCGTGCTGAGGACCTGACACTCCGCGACTTCATCGGGTACAGCGGACCGACGACGTGCGCGTTGAGCGATTGCTCCGATGCGCCCTGCACCAACCCCGGCCACGCCCCTGGCTCGCCGCGAACTGCCCTGTATGTGCGCGCCACCCTCACACACACTTGCATCCCCTGTGAACGTTTCTGCGACGACGCAGTTGAGTGCCTCGCAATGACAGTGCGTGTAGGTGGTGTGGACACTTCGGTGGCGTGTGTCTACGTTCGGCCGAACCTCCGTTGTGACTACGCATTTGTCCCCCCGCCTCGCCGCGGCGCTAACAGCTGACTGCATCATGTGTGGGGACTTCAACGCGCACCACAACAGCTGGGGTTGCGGGCTGACCGACCTTCGCGGCCGGTGCCTGTCGGACGCGATCGCCACCGCAGGTCTCACCATTCTCAACACTGGTGAGCCGACGTTTGTGCGCCGCAACACACGCCCCTCCACGATCGATCTGGCACTGGTGTCTCAGTGCTGCTCATACACCTGGACACGAGCCCCAGACACCGCCGGATCGGACCACTACCCCATCGCCCTCACGCCCTGCCACCCGAGTCGCGGGGCGAAGCGCGTTTACAGTGTCGTGAGGTGGCGCGTTTTTCGCGAACTCTGCGCGAAACCAACGCTCGCCAGTGACTTTTTCACTCACATAGCGGAGTGCGCGCGTTCAGCCACAACGCGCTGTGTTGTTCCTGCCGGCTCCCCGTGCCCTGACGTCAAACTCTTGAATCTGCGAGCCGCTCGCCGACGTGCGCAGCGTATCGCGATCCGCACGGACCGTGTCGAGAACTGGACGGTGCACAATCGAATAGACGCGGTCTGCAGACGACAGGCGCGGCGACTCAGGCGCAACAGCTGGTCCGGCGTCTGCTCGTCTCTCAGCGACCCACGTCGCCGCAATCGTGCCTGGCCCATCATGAGAGGACTACTCAACCCAAGGACCCCTCGCCACCCAGTGCTCGCGATTGCGGTGGCGCGCGGCATCACGGAGCTTGAACTATCGGAGCTCCTAGCAGACGCCTTCGCGCCAGCCCACTCTGCGCTTCCAAGCGTGCGGCCCGGCACTCTCGGAGGCCACCGTCCGGCCCTACCTCCCACTACACTTACTGACGCGGCCATCTCGCCGCAACTCGCTTGCCTGTGTGACGCCGAGTTCACAGAGCACGAGCTCGCCCGCGTCCTCAACCGCAGACGTCACCGCAGCGCACCGGGGCCGGACGGAATAACACACAGCATGCTGTGGAACCTCGACGATGACCAGCGCCATCTCTTGCTCGTCGCCTTCAACGAGGTTTTCTGCAGCGGCTCCCTCCCGGAGTCCTGGCGCACCGCGACGGTCGTGCCGGTGTTGAAGCGCGGCAAACCACCGCGCAACCTCAACTCATACCGGCCGATCTCCCTGACATCAGTCCCGGGAAAAACCATGGAGGCCATGGCGCTTCATCGCCTCCAATGGATAACTACCTCGAGCGGCACCTTCCCACCAGAGCAGTGCGGCTTTCGCGCTCTTCGCGCCACGGCCGACTCGATTGCCGCGGTTGTCGGCACTCTGGAGCAAGCGCTACACGACCGGGAGACAGCCCTGCTACTTTTGCTCGACGTGCAGTCAGCATTTGACTGTCTCCCTCACGCTACTATCATCGAAGCGGTCTGTGCGCTTGGTGTGCAGGGCAAACTTCTGCGCTACATTGAAGCCTTCCTTGCAGACCGTTCACTAAGTGTCCGTGTGGGGAAGGCGAACAGTACGCCCCGCCCTGTAACCACCGGAGTGCCACAAGGAAGCGTGCTGAGCCCGTTTCTCTTCAACTTGGCTCTAGCACCGCTCACCGAGTGCCTTCCTAAGCAAGACGACTTCACTGTGCGCGCGGTCATCTACGCGGACGACATTGCCCTGTATGTGCGCGGCCCCACCCGATACCTCGCCTCCGTGCGTAGGTGTCTCCAGAACGCTCTCGAGGCCGTTGCCAGGTTCCTGGACGGCATAGGCCTACGCATCTCGGCCGCCAAAACAGAGGCACTCCTCGTCCACCCGCGCGCCAGTGAACGGCGTACCACGCGCCCCGTCACGCTCTGCGGTGTTCCGATCCGATGGAAAACCCACGTCCGCTACCTCGGCCTCACCATAGACCACAGACTCAAGTGGAACTTAGAAGTGAGCCGTGTGCGTCGTGAAACACGCCGTGTTGAAGGTGCGGTCCGACGGATTCTCGCGCGAGGGACCGGATGCCCCGCATCCTTCGCCATGAACATCTACGAGGCCATGGCGATGTCCAAGGTGCACTACGCGCTTCCCCTGTGCGGCCTTCGTCCCATACAGTGGCACACCATCGACGCCGACCATCGCCGAGTTCTCCGCATGTGTCACGGACTCCCGCGCAGTTCGAGAGTTGCTGCCACACTCGCGGAGACAGGCACCTGGCCGGCGTCACTCACAGGGGAACTGCGTGCGCTCTACCATCTCGAGCGCCTCAGTCGTGCACCGGACGGGGCTCCCATTCTCTCTCAGCTGCGTGCACTGCCCGACTCACGTGTCGGATCTTTATTCGACACGTTCGACTCCATCGTCGTGGACTCTGCACACGAGATCCCCCCGTGGCCGCCACCTCACCTAAGAGTGCCGCCCCCCCCATCGGCTTCGAGCTCCCAGGTATACGCTCGAAGCGTCACACACCAGCCTGTGCCATCGCCCAGGCAGCCGCCGCCAGGATGGACCAGGACCTTGCCGGTAGGACGCAGTTTTTTACTGACGCCTCCGTGCTACAGGACCACTCTGCGGCCGCAGCCTGCACGGCACCACAGCTGGCATTGAAGCGCCAATGCCGGCTTCCCTACCGCGCCTCCTCCACCACGGCCGAGTTGGTAGGCATCCACCTTGCTGCCGACCTCATCCGTGAATCGCCGCAAGTCTCACGCGCGGCAATCTTCACGGACTCGAGGTCTGCCCTCCGCCAACTCGCCAAGGAGGACCGCGCCCCCCCACTCGCACAACGTGTCGCGTGGTCACTCCACAGCCTACGCGAACACGGATGTGACGTGGCTCTCCAATGGATTCCTTCGCACGTCGGTATCGCAGGGAACGAGGCTGCCGATGACCTGGAAAAGGCAGCACACGACCCAACGGTTCCACTGACAACGTGCGCGGACTCCGTGGACTCAGCGCGCCGAAACCTTCGGCGCGAGCTCGTCCGCAACCACCCTGACGAGCGCACGGCTGCCGGCTATCCACCACGTTACCTACAGGAAAGCACGATCACCAGGAAAGAGCGCTCCCTCCTCCTCGCACTGCGGACTGGTTCCGTCTGGCCTGCCGAGCGCCGCCATCGCCTCCGCGGTGCACTCTCGCCCTTCTGCAGTGATTGCGGAGAGAGGGAAACCGTGGCGCATCTCTTCCTCTCCTGCCCCTCCCTCTCCATGCATCGCGAGGCGCTCGCGAGTGCCTACAGACAGCTGGGACTATCGTCTGCTACTGTGGACGACATTCTTCACCCGGTGGGATCGGCTCATCGCGTGCGCTCTGCTCTGCGCGCAGTCCTCAACTACATCGAGGACGCACAGCTAGCCGACCGCCTTTAAACCACGCTGACCAAGCCTGGAACTGACGGCGAGGAACTTCTGCCTTCTGTGCCCCCCGGTCTCTGTCTACGTTCTCCAAGCCCCCTTACTCCCCTCCCACTCTAACTCTATATTTTCCCCATTCCCCCCAAGTGTCGCGGTTGCGGTGTCCTCGCCTGAGAGACAGTTACTGCGTCACTCCCCCCCTTTCTTCACCTTTCCCCAACTAAGAATCTCTCTACTCACAGGCGCTGCGCCGTGCTCCCGACTGGGCTGCAGAAA
>JALIZH010029528.1:0-24082 GCA_030522465.1 Rhipicephalus appendiculatus | reverse complement strand
TGTAATCGACTGCACTAACTATTCCTCGATGCATTTTGATCTCTCGTAATTCTGCTGTTTTTTACAATATAACGTTGATGTTTTTTGGGCACACGGTAGTCAAATGCCGATTTTTTTTTTTGCAACGTGTGTTTGGTCATGCTTGGCTGGCCATGAATGATATTGGACGTGCTTTGTTAAGTTAAACATGTTATATTTGTATCTCTGCAACAAGATTTGGTTTTTTGAGGCTTTAATATTTCTTTCTTGTTGACACCATGCGTATTACTCATTTGTTTTAGCTCAAGTTAACCATAGCCTTTTTCGGTACTCGATGTTGTCTCCGTTTGTTTTTTTTGTTTTTTTATATACTAATCTTCAGTTGAATAGGCATGCTGCGCCATTGTTAACTTAGTTTTCTTTTTGCTGTGGCATTCCCACTTAGAAAAGCAAGTGCATAATATGTATGTTTGCTTGATATTAAATATTTTTCGTTGACTGTTAGATTCACTCCGTGACCTGACTTGTGTTACGCGCCTCCTGAGGGCGAAGTGGCGAGCGGCTTGTGCAAATAGTATTATTTCTAGAGGCAAGCCAATTTTGATTATCTGCAGATACTCGTCCGCCAGCGTTAGATGGGAAATACAGCTCGCTCTGAGTGTAGGTTGTTTGGTTGGTTGTGAGAACACCACTAGTCAACTAATGCCTGTGTCACACGGGCACTTTTGAACGGCCCTCGAGTCGACGGCCGTCGAAACGCCGCAGTTCCATCGACTCGATAGAGTTGCCACGCTGCTACATGGCAGTTTTCAACAGCCGTTGAGTGGTTCAGGTGTTTCTCGCAAAAATTGTGTGGCGCTGCAAAACTTTATTTCCGTTTTCAGAGCTGGCGCGGTCTTTTGCCTTTTTGGCGGCGCGTTTGCCATTTCCCACAAAGCACACACAAAAAACAGTAACTCCACCGAAAAAAAAAAATCACGTCCTAGAATTTAATGCCCCAGACACACACGAAAAAAGAAAAAAGCACTGCACAACTGCGAATAAGAAATAAAAAACTTCGAAGCAAGATGAACACACGCAGATGAAGAAATAAGAAGCGAAAAGGAAATACCTACACAGGAAAAAAAACTGCGAGCAATATGGCGGCGGAGACAGACTGGCGATAACGATAATAACGATAACGAGTACGGCGAGCCAGCACGTTGCTGTTGTCGAGAGTATGATCAGTTCGTACATTCAAAATGGCAAAAATACTTTATTAAATAATTTATTACGCCCACGCATGCTACTTTTAAAACATAATGCTGCAATTTTTCTTTTTCTAATTGTGAGTTTGGGCACGCTGTGAACGAGAGTGCACGTTTGCGCTGTTTCCGCTTCCGCCGCTCAATAGCCATCGAAGTTTCAACGGACGGGTTGGGTGCTCCGTTGACCCGAAGACAGCAGAAGGCTTCTGCAAGGTGAAGCTCTTTATTCGGCCGAACTTGTGACCACGAAACGGAAACTCAAATTACAGCAAGCGATGCACGCTGTACACTGATATCGGCGCACAGAGCGTTGGTCATCGATAATCTGATCATCGTTGGGACGTGCCGTCTTTTATAAATCACGCGTCGAACAATCCAGCCTTATCACTTGTGCGCAATGTTAACAAAACGATCTACTACAAACGTGAAGCTTCTCGAACACTGAGGCGCGACCTGCACCGAGCATTGCTCGCAGTCTTTGTGGGTTTAAACTGAGAACATGAATATAACACGCGGGGCAATGCCCCCTCTGAATAAAGCATCGTCCTTATGCTCCAACCGAAGATGGAAGTGCAATTGTAAAGCAAGAAAGTACAATCAGCCATAAATACAAGTAAGAAAGTACAATAATAAAGCAAAAATACAATCCTCATGTTCGCTAACGCGTGTAATATGGCTTGAGGCGCCCGATATGGACGACTTCAGGTCGTGCACGGCGCCGTTGCGAGTTCGTTATGCCGTCTGGGACAACCTCGTAATCCAGAGCGCCTAGACGTCGAAGCACTTTGTGTGGCCGGAAGTATCGGCTGACAAGATTTTCACAGAGTCCACGTCGACGTATTGGTGTCCAGACCCACACACGGTCACCAGGCTGGTATTCCACGAAGCGTCGTCGAAGGTTGTAGCGACGGTTGCCGGTCTTTTGCTGGCCCTAGATACGCAGACGTGCGAGTCGTCAGGCTTCTTTTGCGCGCTGTTGGTAGGCGGTGACGTCGATGTTTTCTTCGTCGGTGACGTTTGGTAACATGGCGTCGAGCGTCGTTGCCGGGCTCCGTCCGTAGACCAACTTGTATGGCGCAATCTGCGTCGTTTCTTTTATGGCCCTGTTGTACGCGAAGGTCATGTACGGAAGGATGGCATCCCAGGTCTTGTGCTCGACGTCGACATACATGGCCAGCATGTCGGCGATGGTCTTGTTGAGGCGCTCCGTGAGGCCATTGGTCTGTGGGTGGTAGGCGGTGGCTTGTCTGGCTGTATCTCAAGATCTCCTGAGTTAGCTCCGCAGTAAAGGACGTACCTCTGTCGGTGATGAGAACCTCTGGGGCGCCATGACGCAGGACGATGTCCTCAACGAAGAACTTGATTACCTCGGTGGCGCTGACTTTGGGCAGGCCCTTGTTTCCGCGTAGCGGGTGAGGTAGCCGGTGGCTACGATGATCCACTTGTTTCCGACCGTCGACGTCGGGAACGGACCCCATACTGATTTGGTGGAATGGTCGACGAGGTGGTTCGATGGGTTGCAGAAGTCCCGCTGGCCTTGTCGGTAGTGTATTGCGTCGCTGACAGTCCCGACATGTCTTGGCGTAACGAGCGACGTCGGCGGAAAGGCGTGGCTTGTAATACTTTTCTTGTACCCTCGCGAGCTTGCGGGAAAAACCGAGGTGGCCAGCCGTCGGGTCGTTGTGCAGGGCCTGCAGAATTTCTGGTCGCAGTGCCGATGGTACAACGATAAGGTAGATAAGGCCGGGCCGGAGAGAAGTTCTTCTTTACGATGACGCCGTTTTTCAAGAAAAATGACGTCAATCCTCGCCTGAATACTTTTGGAACAACGGCGGTCCTGCCCTTCAGGTATTCCACTAGGCCCCTCAGTTCTGGGTCGGCTCGCTGTCGTTCGGCGAAGTCGTCGGCACTTATGGTTCCCAAGAAGCAATAATCATGGTGGTCATCCTACGGCGGTTGGTCGACTTGGACACGAGACAGGCAGTCAGCGTCGGAGTGTTTTCTTCCGGACTTGTAAACGACGGTAATGTCGAATTCTTTGAGTCATAGGCTTCATCGTGCGAGGCGTCCTGAAGGATCCTTCAAGTTAGCTAGCCAACACAAGGCGTGCTGTTCGCTCACAACTTTGAAAGTCCTGTAGGGACGAAACATGGATGTAGCCCAGATAATGGCAAGCCACTCCTTTTCTGTTGTTGAATAGTTGACTTCCGCCTTGGAAAGCGACCGGCTAGCATAACTGATAACCCTTTCCAGTCCGCCAGACCTCTGCGCAAGCACGGCGCCGAGTCCAACACTGTTTGCGTCGGTGTGTACTTCTGTTTTGGGGTATTCGCCATAATGCGTAAGTATCGGAGGCGTCTGTAGGCGCCGTTTAAGTTCTTGAAATGCTTCGACTTGCACAGTTTCCCACTTGAATTCCACGTCGGCTTTCGTAAGGGGATTTAGCGGCTCGCCGATCCTTGAAAACTTCTTGACGAAGCGCCTGTAATAGGCGCACAAACCGAGAAATCGGCGCACGGCCTTTTTGTCAGTGGGCGGCGGGAAGGCGGCGGGAAGGCGGCGATGGCAGCTGTTTTCCGCGGGTCGGGGCGAACTCCAGACTTGCTGATGACGTGGCACAAGAACAAGAGCTCCTCGTACGCGAAGCGGCACATTTCTGGCTTCAGCGTTAGTCCGCAGGTCTTCATTGCATGCTTGAAGTACAGATTCAAGGCGCCGGAGATGTTCGTCGAAGTTTGAAGAAAACACAACGACGTCGTCCAAGTACACAAGGCAAGTCTGCCACTTTAAGCCTGCCAGTAGTGTCCATAATACGTTGGAACGCCGCAGCTGCTGAGGAAAGACCGAAGGGCTTGATCTTGAACTCGAAGAGGCCATCTGTTGTGATAAAGGCAGTCTTCTCTCGGTCTCTCTCGTTGACGTCGATTCGCCAATAGCCGGTCTTGAGGTCCATCGACGAAAAGTACTTCGCGCCGTGGAATCGATCCAGGGTGTCGTCTATCCGTGGTAGAGGGTACAGGTCTTTCTTGGTAATTTTGTTCAGGTGACGATAATCGACGCAGGAACGAAAGGTTCCGTCCTCTTCTTCAGTAACACCACGGGTGACGCCCACGGACTTTTGGACGGCTGAATGATGTCATCGCGTAGCTTTCGTTGACTTTGTTTCTTCACGGCCTCGCGTTCGCGCGTCGAAACTCGGCACGGGCTTTGACGAATTGGTCGGGCACTTTCTTCTGTTATGATGCGATGTTTCGCGACTGTGGTCTGTCGAATTTTTGACGACGACGAGAAGCAGTCCTGGAACTGCAGGAGCAGGGCGTTGAGCTGGTCTCGCTTGCACTGCGGAAGGTTCGGGTTGACCTCGAAGTCTGGTTGGAGACCTTGATTCGTCGAAGCAGGTTCGGTAGCATAAAAGAGGATGAAAGAATTACTGGAGTCCACGAATTCTTACATGTAGGCGACCGTCGTGCCAATGTTGAGGTACTGATAACACTAACGTGACATAACAAAGTTCGCATCCAACCATGTTGGTGCTCCAGCGTGGCTGTTACAGCGACGTCAGTGCAATCTATTTATGCGGAAACAATGTTGCATATGCGTTCACGTAACGTCGATAAGGTTGCGGTTAATTGATGTGAATGTTTAATAAAAACTCGCTAATGAGATAAAAAGTCACGGTTGCCGCCATCTCAGGGCCCCCAGCGCAGAGAACCTGTCAACTATGTATAGTCCCGCTTCAATCTCAGCATCCATAACTCCCCATGCTGATGTCGCTGGCAATACGTTCTGAAACACTTTTCGCCTGAAGCATCACGACCTATTGGTATAGACCTTTGGTTCGCTCTGAGAAAAATCCTGGCGCCGCCCCTGCCAGGTGGTGAAAATTAATTCGCAGTCTTCCTTTACGACGTAACGCAGTTACGGCACGCGAAACCCCGTAACCGAAGGTTAATTCAATCCGCAAAGGTCTTTAAACAGCTGACGCTGACTGACGTGCGTCAAGCAGAAACGGGCGTTGTGTTTCGCCTGTATTTGCAATAAATTGAAAAGAAGGGTGTCCTGAAGGGCCAGTTGGTACGTGATGCTGTGAGTGAACAGCGCGAAAACAAGACTGAAGCGGAGAAACAGCGCTTGTGTGTGTTGTGTGTTTCACCGATTCAGTCCCGTTTTCGCGCTGTTCACTCGCGTGATAAGAAGGCATGCGAGCGCCGGTGCGCGTGAACAAACCGGCAGCGCACCACCGCTGCGGACAATGACGTGTATAACCGATACACGTCACGAAGAGCGAGCACATGAAAGTTCTGTGTTTGCGGTCTTCTTTCCCTTTCTTTCTTTTTCTTTCTCTCGCTCTTTTTTTTTAATATTACGCGGGATGTTGTAACCGATATACAATAGGGCGGAGCCTGTTGGGAGGCGTTGTCCGTAGAACTGTGTCAATCTCGTCGTCAATCGGGAAGGAGTCGTCGACGCAGCTGCAGGCTGACGCCAAAGAACGCGAGTTCATGCAGTCGACGCATGTGTGACGGGCTGTGCACGCATTCGTTTCAATGTTTTCATAGCGGTTGACACTTCTCACGTATGCACCGCCACTCCGCACAGCGACTGCTCGCGGGCGCCCGACGCAGTGAGTATAAAATGTGCGCGCCCAGTGTGGGTGTACAGCCGACCATTTTTTTAACCTGAACACGCGAGCGTCGACAGCCAAGTCGAACAGCGCCGTATAACGATGCACGGAGGCGAAATGAACGACAATACACGCGTATGCGTGAAGAACAGTCCTGTCCAGATGACCTCTGCCAGGCTGTTCCGGGAACCGGACACCGGGACGCCGGGGATCGGCGCTTATTCACTCGGTGGTCGATGCTCGCGCGTTCAGGTTAAAAGGATGGGCAGGTGTACGTTTATATTTGCAGTGTGCGTGTTAGCACAAATCGCCGCCTGTACGCGATATGCCATATGTTTCGATGCCGGTGTTTACAAGTGCGCTTGCAGGTGGTTTAACGAAGCCCGGAACTTGACATTGTTTCTTTTTGTTTGAACATCGTCCAGGGGCGTAGTCAGGACGTTGTCCGTGTGTGTGGTAATAGGGGAGGTGGGAGCGGGGAGTAGATTTGTCACCTGTGGTGTGTGTTTGTGTGTTTGTGTGTTTGTGTGTGTGTGTGTGTGTGTGTGTGTGTGTGTGTGTGTGTGTGTGTGTGTGTGTGTGTGTGTGTGTGTGTTTTGCATGTAAGCGATCCTGTAAAATATGACGGATGGTTTAAAGTCATCGTCACAAATGTTCACCCCGCCTACGCTAATAGGCACTGGCCGTGACTTAAGGGCTATGAAAGGATTTACGTTACTGAAAGACAGGTGCATAAACACGAACATCAGAAAAAACAAAAAGGACGGGGCGTTTCTTCTCGGCGCGCGCCGCATACTACGCTTTGCACCCAGACGTTCCAAGACGTGGCATGTTTCGCCAATATAGAGCGCAAGACCGACACATCGCTGCTCGGTAATCTTATCACATATGTCTATTTTACAAAAAAAAATTGGACCATCTCCCCGAAGGGAACCCTGATGGGATGCGAAGCAGCAGCGGTGCGCACGGCGTTGACCCGGTTGAAACGGGCGTCGACGCGGGTGCTGCAAGAACGGTTTGAAGCGAAACTCGGTGTAGCGTTTACTCGAGTAAACGTTTGTTTGAAACGCAAAGACACGGGAGGCGGGTCAGAGGTGTTGCGAGCGGGCGGAGCAGCCGGCAGCTGCGGCGTGACCTACTTGGCACCGCTCCAACACCTGTGGCGAGGGGAGCGCGTTGCGGCGCGTTCGTCCGTACGCACGGAGGGACAGCGTTACACAGCCTAGCCAAATAGCTGCTTCGCATCTAAAAAAGACGCACAGCATATGCGTGTTTCCAACACCGCGGAACATCTGAGACCAACGCATATGCGGCGGGCACCGAGCACTGTCGGTACAAATTAAGTATTTTCACAGACGACATTTCTAGCGCAAAAGTTGGAAAGGAAGGTATACTGAGAAGAGAAGAACACAGTGCACATGGGTGAGCGCTAAACATCAAATGACTTTATTTCGGTAAAAGTACCCCGGAAAGAAGACCCCCCGCGCATGAGTGCCGCCGCTGCGTCACTAATCAAGCATCGAATTAAACAATCTATACTCGCTATTTTACAAACATACCGAGGTGTCGCTAATACAGTTCAGTGCCTTTGCTCTTGATATTATAGGCTTCCAGTAGCTCTCTCCCCAGGATCTCAATCTCGGGGTATTTTACCGAAATAAATTCAGTTGATGTTTAGCGCTCGCCCTGTGCACTGTTTTATTCTCTTCTCTTCTCAGTATACCTTTCTTTTCAGCTTTTGCGCTAAAAATGTGGTCAGTGAAACAACACCAACTCGCCCAACAGGACGTTTTATTACGTCTTTTCGTTATATTATCACTCGTTGCTTGTATTATCACTCGTTATATTATCAATGCTGCAGTGACGCCATGCGCTTTTTAAGGCGTTCCGGTATGCACGCATTAGAAGGGAGCAAAAGAACAAGCTGGCAAAATAAAAAAACAACGCGCGTGCGCAGTGTGCGCTCTTGAGCTTCGCAGGCAGCCGTCAGAAGGCGTGGTGGTGCTGTTTGCCATAAAGTCACTGGAACGGAAAAAGTACCGCGACCGTCCGTCCCGCCGCCATATTTGGTCCAGCGCGGCTGAAGCTGCGGTGGAGCGCAGCGTTGATTTTACGCGGAGTAACGCATGTTTTACACATTGCGTGCACTTCTGCAGCCCCGAATGAAGCATACCATTGTTTTTTAGGAGTGAAGCTCCTTGAGCTCGGACCATGTCCGTTGTCGCCGTCGTCGTAGCTCCCCGTCCGACCGAAACACAAGTGTTACATATACCGTACATAGAGCGTTCATATAGCGCGCATATAGGTTTATAATATACCGTACTCTGTCCGTGCATCTGTCCGTCCGTCCGTCCGTCCGTCCGTCCTTGCGTGCATCTGTCCGGCCCTCCGTCCGTCTGTCTGTCCGTCCGTGCATCGATCCCTCCATCCGTCCGTCCGTCCGTCTGTCCTTGCATCTGTCCGTCCCTCCTTGCGTCTTTCCGCCCGTCCGTGCGTGCGTGCGTCCGTCCATCCGTCCATCCGACCGTCCGTCCATCTGTCCATCCGACCGTCCGTCCATCTGTCCATCCGACCGTCCGTCCATCTGTCCATCCCACCGTCCGTGCATCTGTCTGTCTGTCTGTCTGTCTGTCTGTCTGTCTGTCTGTCTGTCTGTCTGTCTGTCTGTCCATTTGTGCATCGTCCGTCCGTCCGTGCATCTGTACGTCCGGCCGAGCGTCCGTCCATCTGTCCGTCCGACCGTCCGTGCATCTATCTGTCCATCCATCCATCCGTCCGTCCGTCCGTCCGTGTGCGCGCGCGTCCGTCCATCCATGAACGAACGGACGGACGGACAGATGGATTTCATAAACATTCTTTATATCGTTTATCATTCACTTCGTGGATCGGCTGCCAATTTTTAACTGACTAAGAATGATATAGCGGCAATTTAAATTGCCTACACGCGCGCGCACGCGTACTAACACGATAAACAAATGTAAATAAAGCTGTACATGAAATTCACGTCATGAGTTTCATGTTACCACCTGCCATTCATATTCGTCATACAGATATATATCGTCGTAGAAATTTTCGCATATATCCATTTAATCAAACGACCGCGAGCGCCCCGAGACACTAGCGAGGCGAGCGAGCTGGACTATTTATGTGGCGAAGCGCGCCGATAGCGCGCGGTGTCGAGGGAGAAGGAACGCGGTACTTTCCCAGTTCCAGTGACTTTAGTTTGCCACGCGCTCCCGTGGTCTCTAAAATTTTGACCGCTACTGTACACGATAAAGTGTCATCGAGCGTGCGCAAATGCAGCCCTCGAAGGTCCGCCGGTCACGTGCGTATTTGTGTGCGCCCTTTTCCAATAACTGGTACTCTCTTTAGATCGCGTTCTTGTCCGGGCAATCAGCCCTTCCTGATGCGGCAATCTCAACTTTTGTCAAAGTCACGCGATTTCATGTTGCCACATTTCATTGTTGCTTTGATCTAAACGCATGACCACCGTTGTTGCGTGTCTCAACTGAAGTGTTGCGCTGGTAATCACGTAGATGGTTTCAGTTCCCGGCACGTAGGGAGGAAAAGTTAAGGAGCATTGCGCAACGAGAAGGATAGAAATAGAGAAAGTGGCACGTCAGGCAGTCCAAGCTTCACTTGCCTCCGTTTTCTCAATACAGGAAGAGCTCCTGAAATTTTATAACTCAAATGCTTTGCGACACATATTTAATATATATATTAAAACTTCGAAAATTTCGCGTTATAATGTGTAGAATGAAACTGGATACTAATGTTTAAGACAGAAGTGCGAAATAGGAATGCGAGGCAACCTGCACCTTTACTCACTCTTCTTTTTTGCATTGCACTTTTTATTAAACATTCACCTCAATTAACAGCAACCTTATCGACGTTACGTGAACGCATACGCAACATTGTTTACGCATAAATAGATTGCACGACGTCGCCGAAACAGCCACGTTGGAGCACCAATATGGTTGAATGCGAACTTTGTTACGTCATGCTAGTGTTATCTGTACAACGCATGCTGGTTCTTTTGCTATTCATGCCCAGAGGCCCAACAATGATCCAGCGACGTCGTTATCACACAGGAAAAGGTTAATCACCACGTGATTATATTGCCTTGCTGTCATCTAAGGCAAGGCAATATAATCACGTGGTGATTAACCTTTTCCTGTGTGATAACGACGTGATTATATTGCCTTGCTGTCATCTAAGGCCGGGTTCGATCCCGGCCGCGGCGGTCGCATTTCGATGGAGGCGAAATGGTAGAGGCCCGTGTACTGTGCGATGTCAGTGCACGTTAAAGAACACCAGATGGTCGAAATTTCCGGAGCCCTCCACTACGGCGTCCCTCATAATCATATCGTAGTTTTGGGACGTTAAACCCCAGATATTAAAATTGTCATCTAAGGCGCCATTTTGGAGCCAGGTTGTGCGTCCATACGTCACGTGCAAGCTATCAACTATGTCTCGTATTACGCGTGACCAAACTGGATAGCCTGCAACCTCGAGCCGATAGGGTCTTTGTTTTAATGACCTGTAAAACACTGCTTCATCGTTTTGGTATGATGTTTGGTTATCCAGTGCATGTATATCTTCATAACGAATGGAATCGCACAGCGTGAAATACAGGATGAAACACTTGAAGAAGTACACTCGGAAAGCACTGACTCTCAAATGAGGTTTGCCAGAAGCCCGTCTTGAGGTTCGTGGATGAAAAGTACTTCGCGTTGTGTATTCGATCAACGGCGTCGTCTATCCGTGGGAGAGGGTAAGCGTTCTTCGTGATTTTATTCAGGTGATGATAATCGACGCAGAAACCTAGGGTCCCATCCTTCTTCCTCACTAACACCATGGGAGACACCCACGGACTATTGGACGGCTGGATGATGTTGTCGCGTATCATTTCGTCGACTTGTTTCTTAACGGCGTATACCGCTGTCGCGCCGAAACCCAGTAGGCACTCGGACGGAGCGGTCGAGCATTTTCTTCCGTTATGATACGGTGCTTAACAAGGGGTGTTCGTCGGACCCGCGAGGACCACGAGAAACAGTTCTTATATTCCTGCAGGAAGCATCGGAGTTGTTGCTGTTGGCGGGTGGGAAGACTTGGGTTTAATTTGAATAATGGCTCAGGTGTTGGGGTCGTCGTTGTAGCTTCGTCAGAATCTCAAAAGTCAAAACCATCATTGGCAGCCACGATTTCTTCTATGTATTTAATCTTGGCGCCCCTGAAAGGTGTCTGTATTCTTGGCTGAAGTTCGTTAGGGTCACGCTTGCATCTTAATGCAACCGAGATATGCCGCTTGCGATGTAAATTTCATGACTGACCAACAGATGCTGGGCGCCCTCGATGACGCGTTCCAAGCAGGCCCGTAGCCAGGAATTTTTTTCGGGGGGGGGGGGGGGAGGGGGGGGGGGCACTTGTTGAAAGCCTTGAAAAACACCCATTTTATTATTTTTCCTCTGGTAAAACATCCCCTTCCATCCGAATTTCGGGGGTGGGCCCGGGCCCCTAGGCCCCCCCCCGCCCCCTGGCTACGGGCCTGGTTCCAAGTCTGCGAGTTCTTCTGTGCCTGCGGAAATCATGACGCTGGAGAGAGGCGGAACAGGGATCTGCTCATAAAGCACATTCAAGGCGGGGTTCCCTGATCGTGTTGGGCAGCAGTGATTTTCCTGGTGTTAGTGTTATAGACTGAGATCTCAGGACGATGATGGCACCGTGGTGACTTACGAAATCAATCCCAAGTATCACACCCCTGGAACAATGTTGTGGTTTCACAAAGCTCGTAGATATGTGTGGTTATTGATGGTGACTCTTGTGGTGCAGACTCGAGCCGGCGTTATTATGCGGCCGCCAGTGGTCCGGAATTCAGGGCCTTGCGAAGCAGTCTTCACTTTCTTCAACTTCGTCGCGAGAGGCGCACTGATGACGGAATAGTCGGCTCTGGTGTTGACGAGAGCGGTGACGTTGTTGCCGTCGAATAGTACGTCGAGGTCATAGCACGTCGTTTTGCCTTGCGGTTAACCCTTTCAGTCCCGAATTAAGTATTTTCAATGTAAGCAACTAGCTCTTACATTTTGAGATGAGCATGATCGTGGTAGTCCTAAAAAACTGAAAAACTATTCGCTCACACTTTTCAGAGAAGAGTAATTAACGTGTCAATTTAATGTAACAAATAATTATTATTTAATAATCATTCCATAAATTTTGCTTCATTTACTACATAAAATATTATTTACATAGGATAGCATATTGTCCAATAGCCAAAATTCAAATTTCCGACACAGAACTAAAATTAATGCCCTATCTCTGCACGGTGAAAGAAGACGCTGCCTCAGCGAAATGCGCGAGCAGCACGACCGCTTCTGTAATTTCTTCGCTCAGACGTGACCTGCCTTTATTATATGTACCATGTTGACACCACATGTAGGGCAGATGCTAAATACGGGTCTTGAGGAAGAACAAAGCTTTATCTTTACCAGATGCTTGCTGACTGACCTACATAATTTATGATTCCAATTGGAATCACAGGGACTGAAAGGGTTAAGTCGCAGCGTCCGGTCACGGTATGTCGACTTGTTGGCTATGTCGTCAGGCCTTCTTCAGGCCACGAGGTTTCGTCATCAGTGCTCCCTGACTTGCGGCGTGTTCTTAAGGATTCGTCGCGGCGTCGTCATCGGCGGCGGAGGATCTTCGATGTTTCGTCGCACATCAACCACACCTCCATCGGTTGCTGCCCTTAGTTTTGCGGATATGGGCTCGCAAAATGGCCCCAAATAGGGCCGGCGTAACGTCGGTGCCACAGTGACATGTAGCGGCCTGGTGACGGCAATCGGGAATGTCGTCGCAGAGCCCGCTGCGCTAGTGCGAGATAGTCGGCGGTGTCATGTTGTCGTTCACCCCGCTGTGGACAGGCTGCACTGAGGGTGAAACCACATAGCCCCATCTGACTGTACTGGCAGCGGCGGTAGGTGCGGCGGGCTTCGCCGCAGTGGTAACAGAGTGGGTGGTTGTCAGCGTCGCGCCAAACGTCGGTTTTTCCTTGGCGCGCAGCGCTGGCCAATTGGTGAATGGTACGGCGTCGATGGCGGTGGCGGCGGTGGCTGATGGCGGAACTGCGGTGGTACGGTGTCTTCAAGTGGGTGTCAAGGGCGAGCGTAGCATCGGGCTCTAGCAGCCTTTTGTGGCTTCTTCAGGGGTACCACGCGACGAATTGATTTCTTCTAGGAAGATGTCTGCAACTGAGGCAATATGGGGCTGGCACGACCCGATCATTCGACGAAGTTTTGCGCACCATGGCTCTTATGGTCTCGCCTAGGCCGTCCGAGCAGATCGATTGAATGTCGGCGTAACCTGGCGTCGAGCGGCGATCGAATTGCCGGGCGGGCATTTTCAGTGTCTTCTCGATCGTGGTTGTCTCCGATAGAATTTCATGGACGTTCTTGGGTGGGTTCCTCGTCAGTTTGACCCTTCGCATGGGGTCAAGCTGATGAGGAAGTTTCGAGCTTGACCTCTGCTTGACCCCTTGCATGTGGAGACGTACTTCCTTCTCCATGTCATGTCAACGTCGGCGTGGCGGAAAAGCCGCGTCGTCTCCTCCGTAAAGATGGTAATACTTTCGTTCGGTTGCTGCACCCATGTTTCCAATAAAGCGGCAGCCCTTTCCTTCCGGGCGACGCTCGTAAACGCTGCTAAAAAGTTGGTGCGGAACATGTGCCATGTTCTCATGCTAGACTCCCTGTTCTCGAACTAGGTCCTGGCGCTGTCATCCAAAGCGAAGTACACAAAGCGTAACTTGTCGTTCACGTCCCCATTGTTGAAGGCCGCAGTAATTTCGCACGACTCGAGTCCACGTTTCTGGATCCTCACATCATGATTCCCCGAAGATCGACGGCCCCTTTGGTTGCTACATCACGATCTCTGGCAATGGCACTGTGGCTGTCATCGTTGCCGCGGTCGTGGTCATTACCTTGGTCTTCCGCGTCTTATCTGATGAAGGCTCATACGGTAGTAGACCTCTCAGCCTGCGGCTAGCTCGCTGGTCTGGATTGGCGTCGCTGTCTTTTTCACGACTTGGGCTGGGTTGACGGCTTGAGAATTAAGGTAGTCTGGAACATGAACGAACGGCACCTCCACCAGATGTCGCGTGGTCGTGATACTGACGAAGGCAGCAGTCAGCTTGTTCATTTGGGCGAACTTGTACCTGGGAAACGAAAACTCAGACTACACAAATTCAGAAGTTAAGACTCGGCGTGACCTCACCACTTCGCTTGAAATCTGAGTTACCATAGCTGAAGTTTTGAAAGGAGATCGATTTGACTGTGATAGGATGACGTGTAGCCCTGTAACTCCTTGTGCGGAAACCCATGGCTGCTAGGTTGTTGTAGTTCAGGATGTTGTTTATTGAAATGTCGGGTGCTATTACTGGGAGCAGGAAAATACATACTTGCGCGAAATAGTAGCACATATAAAAAACGAACAGTTCCGTCAATACAACTATTTAAACGTTGTTTGTGTAGATATATCATATAAAGAAAAAAAAACTGGTGCTTTCTTCCCCATTGTCACTGAAACAAACCAAAAGAGCCAACGATTTAGATGTCCTTAGAGCAACCAAGCCATATAACATTGAATAAGGAAGCAGCAAATATTAATGTAAACTAAGTAGCGAATCACACAAATATTTCCTTACTCCGGTTATGCTGTTAGACTTCTCGTGCCGGCATTTTGTAAATGTTTGCCGTCATGGAGAAGACAATAGTTTTGAGAAATTGTCTCGATATCTATATTTTCCCGCTTATTCCGTTGGCTATCGCAAATAAATGCACGATATTTGTGAATTGTTGATCCGGTTTTCGATTTAGCATGGTGCCAGTTACTTCCAATGTCTGTTGGAACGTTACCAGAATGCCACCTTCAAGCTCTTCCATAGACTCCATAGTACAAAAAGATTTTGACAAGTGCTTTATTCTCGACACCACTTACCTTTCCGCTAGCTTCAGTGACCAGCTTGTTGGAACGAGTCATGTTTAATCGGTTACGTCGCTCATGAGCTGAATTTTGATTGTATAAAATAGAATTTTCACTAGCAGTTCTGTACCCAAGCTTCTACCGATCAAACGCATTATAATAGCACCCTCACCAACTAAGACGTTTAAGAAAAGATTTATCAATGCCCTGTTTATAATTAAATGTACATCACATATTGTGTGTCAATTTCTATTCATTTGTATTTTATTTTACCAGCCAGCGACTCGGACAGCGAGGTGTCCGGGGCTCTGCGGCGCATGACGCAGGATTCACTCGGAATCGCGTCCACAGAGGTGAGTTGCCTTTTGCAATCAAGTTCTGACTCCAAAGCTGCAGTTGTGTACACTTTGTGAGCGAAACAAAAAGGAAGTTTTCCCGATTGAAAGCAGTAGCAATGTTTTGCCTTAGGGTGAAACTGCTTAGACTGTGTTCCATGAAAACAGGAGGGGGTCGTGTTGGCGCGACACAGTATGCGAGTGTACTTTTGCGCAGCACAAGCAACGCACTGACAACTTTATTGTGCGTTTTCTAACGCATTCTCGAGGAGTGCATCACCGCCTCCTCGCGAAAGTTAGATGATGCATAAGGTTAGAGAGAGAGAGGGGGGGGGGGAGAACGTTCAGTGCTAATGGCTTGAACTGTGCCGTCCGCTCTGCCTGGACCGATGTATGCACTGCTAAGTCGCTGAAAAAGTGTTCATGCACACGACTGTCGTGCCAGCTGCAGACCAGACTGAGCGTCACATGATGGTTCATTTACTCAGCTTCGTCGTTTTATTACGATCGCAATTATGTTTTTGTGGTCACCGCCATGACCTGCAGAATGTTTTTATTGCGGTATAATTATATGGACACTCTCGGCAAATTTTTGCCGTGGCCGTCATGTCCCGGATGTGTATATGTATGGATATATAAATAAAAGCCGTAAAGAAAAGTAAATCAGAAGGAAGAATTTTTGAAGTGCGCCACCAGGAATTCGAACTTCTGACCCCTCGTTCCTCAGCCTGCCGCGTTAGGCAGTCTAGCTCTGCCACATGCCACTCGTTCTTTGGAATGCTAACGGCGAGCATTTGCCGCTGGCGGTACGCAGATCTCGAAGGTGCATCGGCGTGTTCAGTAACCACCCGTGAGATGGTGCGAAGGGTGCGCTTTAAAGAACGCTCCTGGCTTTTGTTTCAATTGCTCTTGAGATGCGGACCCATTCGCAATGTGGAACGCCGGGCAAGCAACGCTTCGAACGCCACACGCCGCAGCAGGCGCCGAGGGGTCACTCCACGCGCCACAGTGTTCAACAAGGAGGCGCTCGCATAGTCGACACTTGCAGCGCGCTGATCAAACACGAAGTAGCAGCAACTGTGACAGTTGTCCTGTATATACCTGTGCGTTCTTTTAGAGCGCCCTTTTTGTTTGAGCAGCGTGTTGCGAGTGTTGAGCTGTGACAGTTGATATTTCGTGCTCGTTCTGTGTGTGTTCTTTTTGTGCGCCCTTTGCGCTTGAGTGACACTCCGCAAGTGTGGAGTTGTTCCCATTTATCGTGTGACATTCTAATTTGTTGCTATCGCATTCATTGCTTCGCCCTAGCGGCAAAACTGTGGCATTTTTAACGCGGAATCGAACCAGCGACCTTTCGTTCCGCGGCGCGACACGTTAGACCACTCGGCCAGCGACGCATACTTCCTCCAGCGTGCTGACGACGAGCTTTTTATAGACGTCATTTTAAGTTGGTGATACGTGCATCTCTGGGTCATTCCGGCTTCGCAGTGGCTTGTTTACTAACTCGCAAGATGGACGCATGGCAGCGCATGGAGTTGGGTGGCGGCGTGCCACAGGATGTGGTCGGCTGTTGTCGCGCTTTTATCTTTGGAAGGGGGTCAGCAGATGGCTCATAGCTTTGTGCGTATTCTACTGTCATCGCAATGTTGACGTTGAAGGCATAGCAGTGTTGTACACGTTCCTCTAAAACAGTAACGAAAGCTCGTTCCTCGTTCCTTCCCAATATTGGAACGCGTTCCCGTTACAAGTTCCCTCAATGCAAAAGGAACTCGTTACAGTTACATTTCGAAAATTGGAAGGTGTCGTTACATTAACGTTACATTTGACTTTTTAATCAAGACATAGTGTCGGATAATCCTGAGGTGAACTAAAGTGAACAATTTAAAGCTCACGTCAAGCTACATATATTATACGAATTCGACATCGCCGACAGCATGCTATGCACAGATAAAAAAATCACGCCATATCCACGAAGTGAATCATGATGAGTGGGCGACGCTCGATCGTTTTCATCCATGGCAGAAAGAAAATGTGTGGTCTGAAACGCGCTTATACTTCATGGTCATCAGCGTCATCGTCATCGTTATCACATGTAGTGGGTACATTCCACTATACTGGAACGCGCTTATACTTCATCGTTATCACGTGTAGGGGGTACATTCCACTATACTGCGTCATTGTCATCTTTATTACGTGGAGTGGGTACATTCCACTATACGTGGCTACCTACCCACCTACCTACTCACTCACTCACTCACTCAGTCAGTCAGTCGGTCGGTCGGTCGGTCGGTCGGTCGGTCGGTCGGTCGGTCGGTCGGTCGGTCGGTCGGTCGGTCGGTCGGTTAGTCGGTTAGTTAGTTAGCCTTAGGAGCTTCGCCCCTAAAAGAAATATAAATGCACGCTTCTAGACAAATTGTTTACGACCACCGGTCATACTACAGACCTGTCTAACAGCAATTTTCGTGCTCGTCTATTAAAAGTCTAACACATGTGGGGCTTTCGATGTCAGTTTTCATATGCGCAGTCAGGATAGGTCGCTTCAGATATTCAAATAGAAATCTCCACACATGCAAACGTATAACTACATTTCTTACACAGGAAACTGCACCGAAAGGAACAATACTGCGGCGTTAAATGAGTGTTTATTCAATACTTCAGTATGAGTAGAAAATAATGTCCAGGATACGCATTTGCAACTTAGTAAAGTCCCCTGTTCGTAGTCAGCGATAATATTTCGGTATATTTCTTTCTCTGTTTTTCTATCATTTTCTTCCTTTCTCTCTATTTTTCTCTTTCTCTGTTTCTCGCACTGTAGTTCTCTCGCCTTCTATTTTTTTTCTCTCCTTCCTTTTCTTTCTATTTCTCCCTTTCTTCCTATCTCTTTCTTTCTCCATCTCTCTCTCTCAATACTAGTTCTCCCCTCCTTCTTTCCCTCCACCTCACCCTCTCATCCCCTTCCCGCCCCCCCTTGTTGTAGTATACTATTTTATAGAAGGTGCTCTGATAGCGTGCGCGCATGTTGCAGAGAAACGTAGAGCCAATAATTTCCTCAACAGCCCACTTCATTAGGATGGTCAATCAGCTAAGACGTAGCAGCAAATCAGAAGTCAGCCAGAATGGTATATGGTATTGGCGAAGGAAGGAAGGAAGGAATACAAAAGGGAGAAGGCAGGGAGGTTAACCAGATAGCAGTCCGGTTGGCTACCCTACACTGGGGGAAAGGGGAAAGGGGAGTAGAAAGATGAGAGAGACATAGAGAAAGAAGCACAGGAAGAAAAAAAAAGAGAAAATGATCAACAAATACGCTGACACTTCTGTGGCGTGGGCACTGCACAATAGTCACAGACGTTCACAAAGGCCCGTGGTCCTTAAGAAACTCAACAGCGCTTTAACTGCCTTGTTGGCCGACGAATGATGGGGACGGTGCTCCAGCAGCATCTGCACGGAGAGCGGCCGATCGTCCAGTCGTCGCATCACATCACAGAGCGTTCGTCTTTCAGAGGCAAATCGGGGGCAGCGGCATAATAGATGATCAATGTCTTCCTTGGTGCCGCAGACCTCGCATGTCGAACTGTCGGTCACTCCAATTAATGCCGTGTATGCTTTCGTATAGGCCACCCCCCAACCAAAGCCGACAAAGAAGTGAGGCTTCACGCCGACGAAGCCCGGCTGGAGGTCGGAGTTCCAGCGTTGGATTGATTTGGTGTAGCCGAGTGTGTCTTATGCTTGGCGTGTTCCACTCCGCCAAGCATAGTGTACGAGCCAGGCGACGAAGCTGCTTAGCAGCGTCTGTCCTAGAAAGAGGAATTGGAACGGTAGTCTCTTGCTCATGCGATGTACGAGCCGCGTTGTCTGCAGAAACATTGCCACTGATCCCGCAATGACCAGGTAGCCACTGAAAGTCAATCTCATGGCCTTTTTCTTTGACGCGGTGATGTATCCTGAGAATTTCGTATGTAAGCTGTTCGTGGCATCCGCGTCGGAGAGCTGACCGCACACACTGTAACGCCGGTTTTGAATCGCAGAAAACAGCCCATTTGCACGGTCTCTCAGAATCGATGTACTCTAGGGCACAACGCAGAGCCGCAAGTTCTGCCGCCGTAGATGTTGTTACGTGAGATAGTTTGAGCCGTAGTGTTACTTCTCGTGCTGGTATCACCACCGCACCACCAGAACTGGACACAGTGGTCGACCCGTCGGTGTAGATGTGCACGTGGTTGTTGTAGGCTTCGTGCAAGAAAAATAGGCTCAGTTGCTTTAGTGCTGGGGCAGGTAACGCTGATTTCTTCTGCAGTCCTGGAATTTCGAGACGTACTTGTGGAAGGTACAAGCACCACGGAGGAAAGTCCGGCTTCTCCGCAGGCGCATACCCTGTTGTAAACGATGCGCGATGGGCATAGACAGTTTTACTAAATGGCGTACGGGGCCTTTCAGCCGCGAGGCTTGCCAGGTGGTGGGAGGGGTTCCTGGCATATTGCCTGAGGTAGGTACGCATGGTCTCAACGGTAATGTGCGTCGTGATTGAATAATCCTGAGCAATTGCGATGGTTTCAGCGGTTGATGCACAGCGTGGTAAACCAAGGCATATCCTAAGAGCCTGGGCTTGGATGCTTTGGATCGTGCGCAGGTTCGTTTTGCAAGTATTGGATATTGCAGGAAGGCTGTATCGCAGGAACCCGATAAACAATACCCGGTACAGCTGTAACATAGAGTGTATAGACACTCCCCAAGTTTTTCCTGCAAGGAACTTGAACAAGTGACAGGTAGATGTCAGCCGCTTTCTCACGTAGTTGACGTGTGGGGTCCAAGACAGGTCTCTGTCGATTATAACACCCAAAAATCTGTGACTCCTGCTGTACGACACACATTGCCCGTTAATTGATACGCCATACACGGACATTGGCTTTCTGGTGAATGCCACGACTGCAGACTTTTCACTTGCGATCTCGAGTCCTTGATTACGCAGGTAGCGCGATGTCTCTGTGACTGCCTTCTGAAGTCGAGCGCGAAGTTGAAGCCGCGTCACAGCTGACGTCCATATACAGATGTCGTCAGCATAAATGGAGAGTCGTACGCTACTAGGCTGGTTGTCGACTAGTCTAATGAGGGTCAGATTGAACAAGGTCGGGCTTAGCACTCCACCTTGAGGGACTCCTCGGCTGCCGTAATGATCGGGTGTCGGGCCATTCTCTGTCTGCACGTGAAACGATCTCGTCTGCAAGTAGCTATGAACCCACTTATAGATCTTGCCACCGAGTCCTACAGCTTCTAATGCGTCGAGGATGGCTTCGTGCGTGACATTATCGTAGGCCCCTTTGACGTCTAGAAACAGAGCAGCAGATAATCGTTTGCTGGCCTTCTGGTGAAGGCAAGGTGTTTGCCTTTACCGACGTTCTAGTGTATAATTAGAAAAGGCTGTTATTCGATGTGTTTGCTCTAGAGTTGAATGTGAATTCTTTAGTGCAATGTGGTCGTCATTGTGTCTCGATACGAACAGAATGAGCGTATGAATTCCCTGTTTGTATTGACCTGCTTCCAAGTGACACACCTATGTTGAATAAATACCATGAAAGACACAAGAACAGGATAGCCGAGTGGTTACGACGCTCGCCTTCGGATCGTGAGTACGCGGGTTCGAATCTCGCCTCGCCGAGAATTTTTTTCGCCAAGAATTTCTCATTTCTTTCTATCTCGTTTTCTTTCTGTTTCTCTCTCTGTACACGTTCTCTCGCACATCAGAGTCATTCAAATGGGCGCACGTGTTCTGGGAGCGAAGCAGAAGAGGACGAAGAGAGCGCGTGCCGGTTGATGACAACTTTCTTTCTACGACACCCGGCAAACCTCGAGCATAACAGCTCTGCTGAAAAAAAAAAGAAAGAAAGAAAAAACAGCTGTTCCTCTCGCACGTGGTTGGTCCTGGCGTCGCGCGCTTCCCTGAGGCCCACGCGGGCGTCTTGAAGTTAAAACCAGGGGACACCATAGTCACTTGACAGGCAAGCGGTACAGTTTTGCACCTCACGCAGTCGCCCATCCGTCCGGTTCTGCATGGTGTGTTGCGTGCGTCCACTTGTTCAATGCCGTGCAACGTTTACAAAAGTAACGCCGTTCCCGCTGCCGTTCCCTCGTAAACGTAACGCGTTACCGTTACAGTTACACCGATCCTGAATGGAACGTTGGCGTTCCTTCGTTCCTCACAAAAGGAACTAATTCCTGGAACGTCGTTCCTTGGAACGCCGTTCCGTACAACACTGAGGTATTGACAGCCCGAAGGTTCCTTCGCTCGCTGAAGCGGCCCCGTTTTCTAAAGGAGTGAACTTCTAGCCTTTCTTCGTACGACACTCCAATTTCGTTGCTATCACATGCATTTCTTCGCCCTTGCGTCTAAACTGTGACATTTTTTGCAAACAAACAGATTTCTCATGTCTCCTAATGTTGCGAAGGCGCCTGTGAATATACAGATACTATTGCAGGGAATCCGAAGGCAGCATATTCACTGCTTAACGAGAGACGAACGAAGCGTGGCCCTAACATTGCTAAGCCGCATTGCCTCTCTTGTCCAGGACACCGGAGGCGCACAAGTACAATCAGAGCTTACGCCTCTACTTATTGCCTGCTACGAGGGTGACGAATCATTGGTCAGGGTTATGATCGCCACCGATGCTGATGTGAATGAGAAGGACGGGGATGGAAACTCGGCACTGCATTTTGGCGCTTACGGGTAGGTCATTGCGGTCCTTTTGTTCTTTGAAAATTCGCGCCTTAGGAGGAATGGTAGGTCGCCCAACTGCCTGCATAATGCTCAAGTATGTAAGACGCGAACAGAAAAGACCGCACTTAGGCATAGTGATAATGTTTTAATGACGTAACAATACAGTGCGACACCACCACATAACAAGTCGGCTTTATGATCAAAAAACTACTAAGAGATATGCTGGTTACTTGTATACTTTGTGGGGGTGCCATCACCCCCTGTAAGGTCGTTTGCGCCCCACGGCGCGCGCGTCTCGCGGATAAGCCGCAGTTTGGGTTGATGGCCGCCGAGCGGAAGGTGGCGTTGTGCTCGCGCGGGTAATTATTATCATCATCATCGTTAAGGTTACCACGGTAGCGCCAGTGGCGCCGCTCGGCGGCGAAGCGAGGATGGATGGGCGCGCGGGAAAAGTTGGCCTCTTTGGCGCTGGGGCGACGATCGGGACGGACGGCTTCCTGCGGGGGGTAAGCGGGATGCGACAGCCGCGGGTCGCTTCCCGTTGGGCCCGTCGTGGTGAGTCGACCGTCAGCGACGCCGCCTTCGCGTTACCTTGTGTTTGTTGTTGTGTTGATTGAGTGTATTGGAATTAGAGCGGTGCACGGGCCGAATTTTTGAGCCCGAGCCCGGCCCGGGCCCGCTGATTGCGTCGGAGGCCCGCCCGAGCCCGACCCTTAAGGTCTGCGAGCCCGCCCAGCCCGGCCCGACGTACAAAAACAAAAGCTCGGGCCCGGCCCAGCCCGGCCCGGCCCGATCTTACGAAGTTTCGCTGCGGATACAAGATATCTATTTCCGATAATGTGGCATATTATTCAACATATCAAAGCGAAGCAAAAGCAATCCACTCATGACAGTCACTATATACACAGATTATACAAGTTGTCAAGGATTCGGGCTAGTGAAGTGCGGCGCTCCTGCATCCCATATCCAGCCAGACTAACGTTCCGTTCGCTGCTCACTCTGGTAGCACGCTTTGCCAATATCTTTTTCGCAAGCACAGCAAGCTTGAAATATTTAGGCTGCTTGTTCTTCCAGGAGTTTAGTACCCCAGATGCGGGACAGGAGGATGGTTCCATCGATAGATAATGAAAAAGCTCGTCTTGTGTGACCGATAAATTCTTGCCATTGTCGCTCTACTTACTAAATAATTCTAAGCAGCGCTTTTCTGTGGCAGGTTGCTCTCCACAATTTTTGTACACTCTCTTCCGAAACCGAAATAATCCGTCGTAAGTTTGATTCGGGCTTTGCAGCTGGCCCGGTCCGCCCGATAAAAAAAACGAAGTAGCCCGAGCCCGGCCCGGGCCCGAGGTGACAAGAAGTCGGCTTACCCGAACCCGGCCCGCGGTCCGGGCCGGGCTCGGGCTTTCGGGCTACCCAGAGCCCGTGCACACCTCTAATTGGAATTTGTATATTTGGTTTTAGCGCGTTTGATTTACCTGATTCGGCTAGCGAGATCGTTCTTGTAAAAGCAGTTAAATAAATGTACACGATGTTTGGTTTGGTACGACCGTGTCTACTGTGTCCGTGTGCTCCGAGAGCGGCGCGCACTATTCACAGAACCCCACAACTTTTAGGCATCGACGGGTCTCAAAAAGTAAAAAAAACAGCAAATATTTTGCGAAGAACGAAGCCTCACCAACACACCAAAAAGAACTTAAGAACTTTTGTGAACGATTCACAAGCAGTGGCACAATCACCGCACAAAAATACAAACTCAATTAATCTGCTCACTTTCCTAAATTCATGTATGCTAAATTTTCATGCATAGTAAAACCGGCCTTTTCAAACAGTATCTCCCTCCATCAATTGATATGACTTGGCCCTTGGCTATATTTAGTACTGGTTTTTATGCTTCAAAGAGAGTACCGGTTATTTATGTCACCGATTTCTTACTTCCTTTACAGGGACAAGCCTGACATTCTGGAGTTGTTAGTAAACTTCGGAGCCCATATCAATGCGAAAAACACGAAAGGGTGCACGGCTCTTCAGGTTGCGGTGTGCAGTAACTCTGTAGCGGGCGTGCGCGTTCTGACCAATTACATTGGAGAGCTAGACGTGAACACTCAGGTAAGTAAGAGTTTATCGCTTTAGTTTCAGTGACTTTCCAATTGCAGTGCCAGTTGTGCACTGCAATTGGAAATGCACATGTCCATGCTTTGTTTATTTCGAAAAACTG
>JALIZH010029527.1:0-34979 GCA_030522465.1 Rhipicephalus appendiculatus | reverse complement strand
CCTGGACACTGTGGCTTGATTGGCAACGAGCTAGCTGATAGTGAAGCAAGAGCGGCAGTATACAACACCCCCATGGACGTCAAAATACCGTATTCGCGAAGTGCCGTCAACACATTGTTGAGATCAACACATTGTTGAGAACACACCTCTTCCTGTCCCCACCATCACCCTTCATCTCTCTTTTTTTTCCCCTTCCCTTATCCCCGGTGTAGAGTAGCAGGCTAGAGCGCGTAAGCTCAGGCCGACCTCTCTGCCTTCTAATAAGTTCTCTTTCGCTCTCTTTTGAGCATTATTCATAGAGGCCCCTTTGCGAAATTCGGTGCAACTTATTTTGTTGTCAATACAGCCCTCCGCGAGCATGTGTTGCTTACAGTAGGCCGTCAGAGCCGTATTCGAAGGTTGTATTGAGGGACGAGTCAACGAGAGGTCCAGTGGAACCAGTTCGGAGGCATTTCGCATCTCCTCCCAAGTAGGGGTCGTTCTCGAAATTGCGGTAAATCTGGTGCAGTGTCGACTCGAAAGGGAAACACTGAAATGAAAGGATAAGCACAGAAAATTACGCGAGTTCGTAAGTTAACACTTATAGCGTACATGTGCGGCACGATGCATATGAGGGACGAGGGTAAAAACTCGTGCCGGCCATTGTCTATTCCTCGTCCGTGCTGCGATTCCCATATACGTCCAAAAAGCAACGCACACCCGGTCAATCGGTACCCTATGTTAACACACTTGGCGTGGTCATTCCAACGTACGAACCCACCACTGCGTCAAAGGCAATGCATGCGATGGTGGCAACTCCTTTGTGTGATTTCGCAATGTCTGAGTGGCTCAAAGCATAGCGTCATTTCAGTAGCGGAATACGTTTCTGTAATAATAACATATGCTTTGTCTAAGATAAACCAAACAGGTAATGCAATAACACACACACAGACACACACGCACGCACACACACACACATATATATATATATATATATATATATATATATATATATATATACAGTATTAATGAGAACTAACAGACAAAGATGCCAAGGAAAGCTATTAGAAGTAATTGTAAATGTGAAGAAAGGAAAGTGGACGAAAAGATAACTTGCCACCGGCAGGAATCCGAACCTGCGACCTTCGAATAACGCGTCCGATGCTCTACCACTGAGCTACGGTGGCGGTCATCTCCCCGTCCACTTTATAGGGTATATATGTGCACTTAAACGTGGGGAGCGTCAGTCAGCGCCGCCTGTTGCCATTACGGCGAGTGTGGAACACTCTTTTTTGCCTGTAGGCGTCACGTAGTACGTGATCTTATTACGAGAGGGCAGCTGACTAGTAATCCCTCGCATACCACCTGAAGGCATCAAGTCTGCCAGAACGAGACCCTCGTTATGAATGAAGGAAGGAATTGTAAACTTAAGGGCTCGTTTGCTTTGTTAAACACAGTATTAATGAGAACTAACAGACAAAGATGCCAGACAAAGATTGGCATCTTTGTCTGTTGGATTCTCATTAATACTGTGTTTAACAAAGCAAACGAGCCCTTAAGTTTACACCCTTCCTTTATATATATATATATATATATATATATATATATATATATATATATATATATATATATATATATATATATATATATATATATATATATATATATATATAAGCTGGCTATTTGAGAGTTAATGTGTTGATAGAAACTGCGCGATAAGAGAGATATGGAGGAAAGAACAAAACAATAAGGGTAACCAAGGTTGTGTCCCGTTGGCTATTGTACCCATAGAAGGAGGAAATGAAAAGTAATAGGTAGGATAGATATACCTAATACGAACGGTCAGCAAAATAACAGAGAAGAGACGCGAGGTAAGAAGTGGAACAGGTGAACGCTGTTTGGGCGGCGTAGCATATATCTAGAAAGTAGACTAGGCGTCACAAATTTCAAGATACAGTGACGTACTTTGTACCAGCAGTTTCTCTGTAAGGATCATAATATGCAAATTTAAGAGAGCTAATAGTGAAGTACTGCATACTAGTCAAACGGGGCTCAAATTATCGATGTTGTAGTTGTGAAATATATCACGCGATGCTGTTTTCTAAACAAAATCAGACTGAAGAAGTAAAAATTTCTTCGTAAGAAGCTTGACGAGTTCTTAGACAAAAAAAAAAGCAGGAAAAATAGCGCTGGCAAGAGTGCCGTCGCCTAAAGGCACATCGTCCTGTGGTGTATCAATCTTTTCGTTCTCTTACCGCCTTACTAAACGCGCCACAATACAAAATTTCAATCTCCCACCTACCAGCAATATTTGTGGGAAACGACCACTGCGCTTTGGAAGGGTTAAGATGGTGAACGATAAAACACGTCGTATAAAAGAAACAACAAATTTTCCGCGCATTTAAAAGGCATTTTCTATAAAGAAATGAATAAACATGAGCACTAGCACAAAGCTTAGCTGTATTGTCCGTTTAATTAAAACACAATGAAATGCCTAACAAAAGCATATTTTACATGCTTTACATATATAATTTTGGGTCTTCAGTGCTATGTGACAGTAAAGATATACTCCGTTTCATGGATGTAACATCATGTCGTACGACAATCGCAGATGTCGTATCATAAGTCGTGTCTTTGTGTTTTCCTCCATGTCTTTTTTGTTTTGCTCCCCTCGCTTTCAGTGAAGTGCACTTATCAATTCCCTGCTTTGTTAACAGAATTTGTTCGTGTAATTGCATACATATTTAGACCCCCTACTGCGCTTGTGTGTGTGTATGTGTTCCTCTTTCCGTCCCGTCTTCATCGCTAAGTTTAAACATTTACGATACCATGAACCGACTAGCCCAACAACATGCCTTGCCAATGGCTATGGGTCTAAACAGCGCTGTGTATTTCTCTGTGTACTAAAAATCTTGAAATAAAAGATGGTGATGATGATTCGAAATATGAAATGCTTCTCTTTATCGGACAGTCGCCCTTCTGTATAAATAGTGTCTCTTTTCTTTAGCCATAAGTTGTGCAAAACCAGAGAGAGAGAGAGAGAGGGGTTTATTCACAGAAAGGCAGAGAGGTCGGCCTGAGCGATAGCATGCTCTAGCCTGCTACTCTACACCGGGGGAGGGGGAAAGGGGGGAATTAATAAAAATGCCGCAAAATGCATGACTGCTCGCTTGAGCTTGGATACACGTTTAATACCGATCAATAGCCAATTGATTGGCCATTGATGTGAATCGATAAAATATCAATACTCAACAATTTAAAAAATGCTGCAAAACGCAGCAAAACCAAGTATGCATGGAACTTGATTCGAGATTGGAATCTTTATGAAGTCGCATGGATGGACCTTTAGAAACGACACGTACACGTATCTGACGCCGCTTGTAAATGGCTGTCGTCAATTAAAAGAGCACCGCTGACGCGAACGTCGAGGGATCGAATCCCAGCCGCGGCGGCCGAATTTGCGATGGAGCGAAAATGCTTGAGGCACGTGTACTTACATTTAGGTGCACGTTAAACAAGCCTAGGTGGTCGAAATTGCCGCAGCCCTCCCCTGCGGTGTCTCATAATCATAATACAACAGATTTAAATTATTAATGAAGAGAGCATTGTAACAGCGATGACTGTTGGGTTCTTGCGTCAAAGCCTCATCGGCTTAAAGGGGCCATGACACGAACACCCACAAAATTGCGGTTTTCAGCGAAATACTGAAGTAGAGGGTCTATTGGGCCTGTACATGTACGCAAAATGGACTGTAAAAGAAAATTTCATTGCAAAATGAGCCCAAGAAGTCGCCGGCTATAAGCCCCGCCCACCACCGGCGACTTCCATTTTGCCATGGCGAGTGTGACGTAGTGATGCAGAACTATCGATGGTACTATCGATACTATCGATAGTTGAGCCACTATCGAACTAGCGATGGTACAAGAAACTATCGATAGCGCTATCGATAGTAAGTTTGAAAGTACAGTGGTCAACACACACGTCCAGAACGATGGAGTGTCGCACTCGGAACAGCACGAGCGACATCTGCAGTTCGAAACGGGCCAATTCTGAGCATGCGCGGCGCCACTGATGAGCCCGCCTTGCAGTTTCTGTCCTTGATTATCGCTGCGGCCGCGATAATTGCTTTGGCCACCAGAAGCGCAGTCAACTGTGTGCGCCAAAAAGAAAAAAAAAGTGCAGTCACCCGGATTGGCTCCTATTATACGACGACGAAGAACTTCACCGTGGTTGCTTCACGAGACCGCTGGTGACGTAAATATGAGCCTCCGAGGATTTGTAGCTCTTTAATTTCTCCCGCGTCACGAAGTTTGTCCCGTGAACCAGAGGAGATGATGTCCGCTCGATACACTAGGATAATTTCCAACATCGTTCGTGAAGTAGTCGTCGGATAGCGCCAAGGAGTATCGCCACCGCATTTTGCGACTTTGATGATGTACCTGTTGCGCACGGGATCAGGCGGGGGCTTTGCGTAGTCACTGAGCTGCATCTTTCACAGCAGTAACACGGCAGAGCGAAATGATCGGTTGCATTCGTTCCATTATCAACACGTAGCAACAACGTGTTGCTGCCCGGTCACTAATAAAAGTTTCTACATCACGCAGTAGTAGAGGAACCTTCCAACGCCGCACTATTCTATAATGCAACACTCGAGAACACGGAAGGCCAGGGAACACCACAGAACACCGTCACACAAACACAGCAAACACAGTGGCCAGCATGCGTCGTCTGCTGCGCGAAAACCCTCAAAAATGGCGCCAGGCCGGGCGCACTGCAGCGCCACATTGTGGCTGAGTTTCAGTGCATACTCCTATACGCGATGCGCAGCGCCTATAGGCACCGGGCGGCCGTCGTACAGCGGCAGCGGCGCCCTCCCGAAAAGCGCCCCTAGCGGCGGCAGCGAAAGCACTGGCATGTGAAGCAGACGACGCGGAGAAGGCTCTGCTACTTTCGGGAACGTATTCAAGTAGTAGCGGCGGCGTTTCTTTTTGGACAATCGCAAACTGTACGCTGTTTCGTTTGTCGCCCAAGGCAAAGAGAAGCGGCGGCAACAGTGTTTCTTGAACAAAGCACGAAGCGTTCGACTGTCGGACATGTGTTCAGATAACGGGGCCCGTCGTCGGGCTTCAGGAGACTCCCGCGCAGTCGTTTGCGGTCGTGGCAGCGTTCAATGGTCGCCAAGTCATCAAGAAAGGATGACACGTGTTCCTTTCATGTCTTCACACCAAGGAGCACCGTCGGAACGTCAACCGACTAGGCTTCTTTGCGTGGTGCTGTGCTTTTATGCGTTTGCTTTCGTTTGGAGGCGGACCAGAGGCACGATGCCTCCTCCCTTTCGGGACTGCAAATGAGACCGGCCCGATTGGCGAAAGTGTTGTAAAATAAATATCTTTGTATTTTAACTGCCAAACTCGTTGCTCCTCACTGTTGGGCTCCTGGCGGGGAAGGCGAGTACTGACAGCGCACGCGCACTAATGGCGATGCCAGTTACATTGCGTTGCGGCTTTCGCTTGACCAGCCGGCGTACGCGTTTTCATGCGTTTGCTCTAGAGAAGGGTCACCGATTGCACGAAGCTGGCTACGTGCTTGACATCACGGAATATAAAAGCGACAACGACTGCAAATTGCTTTGCAAGTGCACCCCCCAGACGAAGTTCAATGCGATAAGCTAAGATGTGGAGCTAGATTTAGGTATCCCCATTCCTATTTCTATTTTAAACGCTAAGCACCATATCACAACCAGACATGGCTGTCTGGTTGTGATATGGTGGTATGAGTAGCGCGAAAATCAGTCACGTGCGGCACATACCGGGCGTATACCACGGGCTGCGGGATGCTGGTATGAGGCACAGGTGATTCACAGTGGATCTACCCAGGAACGGCGAGAACAGACATTGGTAATTTAAGCGGGTGCATGTCCAAAAAATCCGGCATCAGCCACGTGAACCGAATATGCAAAGAATAGAAATCCGGATCCCAGCAGCAGTCCAAACCAGGTATACTCTGAGCGGATATCAAATATTCTACCACAAAGCCAAGCCAGGACTTGAAATTACTTTTGAAAAGATCCTATGCGCAAGAAAAATGTCGGTGCAACCAATGTGAATTGTGGTTGCAGTGCTGACTATTTAATTTCATGACAAGGTAATAAACATTACTCATGTACTCATATTTCGGCCTTTAGTTTATGGCTGAAATAAAAGTCTATTCCCTATTGGAAAAACTGCCATAGTGGGTACTGGAAAAGATAGTGGCTATAGCGGAAATAATGCTGGATATGCTGGAAATCATGGTGTTTATAGTGTACAGTGGTGGATGGCATAGTGTACATGGTGGAAAGGATAGTGGACGATGGTGGATAGTATGCGTCCACTATCGCGCTGATGCTGGAAAGCAGCGAGGGAATGGTGGCTGAGGAAAATGATACTGTACCATGCTGGAGAAGCTGCGCCAAACTGTCATGGCGGCAATGACGTCACGTCCAACAGCATCGGAAGTGAAATTCGTTGGGCGCTGAGGCCGTGACCACTAGGGGTCGCCGCTGTTGTCCTCTCGCATTTTTCTTTCCTGTCATGGCGCCGCGCTGCTACAACGTGGTCATGGCGTGGTGATGGTGTTTGTGCTTATGCGGTTGATTTTTGCGCGGGCCATCGTTGTGTGTTTTATGTTGCGGTCATTGACTTAGGCGGAACTGCTTGAATGAATATGATGTGCGGTATGTGCAAACTGAGTGATCAGCAGCCGCCAGCTCCCCAAAGTAGGATTGCTTTGCTGGCGATGAACGTGATTACTCTTGGAATACATCGTCTTCAAATGCTTCCGCATATTATCGATGAACAGCGCCGGAATAATTTCTCGCAACACGCTCTGTGGCGTGGAGAGTCGACGTGACAGTTCGTGCGCATCGGGAACTCACCACATTGCCGCGAGACCGACGGATGCCCGCAAACGGGGTCGTCAGCGGCCGACGCCGACTCGTCACGCCATTTGAAGACCGGCGTACGTCGCAAGTGTACACTGCCAGCATGTTTTCTTCAGAAAGGTAGGTTGCTCTATGCATGTTATGCATTATTATTGCTCGATGCGTTATAGCCAACAGATATTGAATGCGGCGGTACTGAATGCTCTTGCAGTTGTGTTGAACCTGCTACCACACGACGTTTGTAAAGAACTTAATCGCTACTGTTAAAATTTAAGGTGCTCGTATATGTGAGACGGACGCACTACCCGCCATAAAGATGAAAGCAGAGATAAAATTTTCGACAGAAAGGTGCTCATCTTACACAGGTATTTAGCAAAAAATCGTCACTGCACTTGAAATAACCGAACTAAAAAAATGCCCCCACCTCCCCGAAGGGAAATCGTGAGGAAATGCGAATGCATTTCGCGCGCGCTTCACTCCATTTATATATGGTGGCTGTTTGTTGTGGTTCGAAGAAGGAAAAAGGCGCCTAATTTCTGCAGCCCCGGTCGGGAGCACGGCGCAGCGCCTTTTTTTTTTTGCTTTTTTGTGTTTTTTTTCTTCTTTTTTTATTTATTTTTTATTTTTTTTTTGTTCTTTTTTCCTTTTTTTATTTTTTTTTTTCATATATAGCTCCGCCGAGCTCCCGCGATGCGAGCGCCCTCACGCGCTTGAAATGCATTCGCATTTAAAACTGGGTATGCGTAAAGCACGCAGCGATGGAGCGGTGTTTCCTACTGGAACATGCCAATCGCTGCTAATGTGCAATGAGAGACAGAAGACTCCGACTGGACACAGTGACTCGCAGTCCGCTTTTAGTTAACGCGCACGCTGCGAATTTTTATTGTTCAACAACGCACAGGAGAAATCTCCCACCGGCACCACCTTGGAGGTCGAGATCCATTGCCATATATACGGGGTGGCCAGTGAACGCTTGTGCAGCGCGAGCAGTCGGTTTTTTCAACCAAGAAACTCGCTAGCAGACGCTGCCTGTGTGGGCGTCGCGAGGCGAAGAGGGGGAGCGTAGGAGAGGAGAGAGAGGGGGGGGACGCGCATGCGCAGTGGGAGTGTGGACGCTGCGGGCAGAGATGCCTAGAGAAGAGAGGGGGGGAGCGTAGGAGAGGAGAGAGAGAGGTGGGACGCGCATGCGTAGTGAGGGGTGTGGTTGCCGCGGGGGAGGGGATGCCTAGAGGAGAGAGAGGGAGAGAGGAGGTTTTTTATTTTTATTTTTTTAAAGGGTTTGCGCATGCGCAGTAAGGGTGGTCACGCCGCCCACCACCACCACCGGATTAAGCTTCGCCATAAGATGCTTCACATCTAACACCTGCCGGCGCTTACCTCCCCTCAACCAATCCTCCTCCTCCGCGGACAACGCTGGACAACGCCGGACAACGCCGGACAACGCCGGACAACGCCGGATGCCTGACATAGCCCGACTATGAAATGCATTCGCATTTAAAAAATTATTGCTACAGCCACCGGGTTGTGCTGTAGCAATTTCGATGATACCACCGGGTTAGGGACAGGGAATCGGTGAGGCGCGATAAGCTGCATTGGTCGATGTTTGCTTAGCGGTTATTTTGTGTCATTTGGTGAAGCAATAATGAACATTGTTTATGCTAGCACCCTTGTGCACTGATAAATTTTTATGTTGGATAGAACAGGAATTTGTTCAGAATCCGCCCCCTCAAGGCTAACGAATTGTTGAAGATGGGTGTCGGGGGAAGGCGGGGTGGTGGGGGTGTCGGCAGTACAGCGCGAGCGAAAACTGGCCGGCTGTGTATCCCCGTAGGCCGGCTTTCGGCATAGTCCACTGTGAATTTCATTTGCCGCTGCAATGGATGAAAGTTTAGGCTGTGGTTTCGTTTTTTTTTAAATGCGAAGCATTTCTTAGCGAACTTCGGCGACTTTGAGCGTATCTATCTATCTATCTATCTATCTAGCCGCCTACGACTTTGTGCTCTCCTGGCCGTATCTTAAATGGGACTTATACCAAAATTGGTGTGGCATAACATGACTGTATGACAAACATGAATGGCTGGTCATATCATGAAAATCATGAATAACTTGTCATGAAAAGTATGATTTACACGCCATGGCCATAGTGCTCCTGAGGCCGTTTCCTTAACTTGATCTATCTAAAAATTGGTACGATGAGACATTTCTCGATAATCAACATAAATGACTTGTGGTAATATGAAAATCATGACCTGCATGTCATGTACAACATGATTTACATGCCACGCTCATGGCGAGCTGACGGCCGCTTCGCTAGCTTGATATACACCAAATTTGGTATTGCGTGACGTGAGTGTATGACGAACATAAATACCAAGTGGGCATATGGAAAATCATGAGATGTCATGTGCAGCATGACTTGCATGCCACGCTCATGGCACGCTCGCGGCCGTTTCGCTGGTTTGATATACACCAAATTTTGTATTGAGCGACGTGATCGTATGATGAGCATAAATGACAAGTGGTACTATGGAAATCATGACATGTCATGTGCAACATGACTTGCATGCTACGCTCATGACACTCTCAGGGGCCGTTTCACCTAGCTTGATATACACCAAATTTGGTATTGAACGACGTGACTGTATGACGAGCATAAATGACAAGTGGTAATATGGAAATCATGACATGTCATGTGCAACATGACTTGCATGCCACGCTCATGACACTCTCGGGGCCGTTTCACTAGCTTGATATACACCAAATTTGGTATTGAGTGACGTGACTGTATGACGAGCACAAATGACAGGTGGTAATATGGAAATCAGGAAATGTCATGTGAAACATGACTTGCATGCCACGCTGATGTCATTCTCATGGCCGTTTCGCTAGCTTGATATACGTCAAATCTTTAAGGCATACGCCTTAATTGTCTCATGCTCACGTCCGTCCGTCCCTCCCCCTCCAGCCGTGCCCTGGCACGGTGCCAGTTGGGCGCCGGGGCGCGCAAACGGACGCCGGTCGCGTCGGACTCTACAGTGCTCGCGCTTTGCTTACGTATCGTGCTGTGCCCAGCGTCTCTAAATCATGCAAGGAGGGAGACGCGCGCATGACGTTCCATTCTGACCGACCCCGTCTCAGTGGGCACAGGCGTTGGAGGAACGCGCCTTGGAATTGACAAAGTGTCCGTCACTTTAAACGCTGGAACGCGGATGGCGTCTGCACAATGCGCAAAGCGCGAGAATACGAACGCATGCCAAGCGGAGGCAGATTGGTGTCGCGTCTCGCTGCGATTCGAGTTCAAAAATTAAGCGAACATAAGTGGCAGGTGGTAACACGAAAATCTTGGCATGCATGTCATCTACAATGCCACGCTCATGGTGCGCTTGCGTCCAGTACGCTAGCTTGGTATACACCAAAATTTGTATTGCGCGACGTGACTGCACGACGAACACAAATGACAGGCCCTAAATGTAACTAATGACATGCATATCACGTACAACATGATTTGCTCCTTGCTGGCTGCTTCGCATTACATCGATTCCCACAGTGCGTGGGATCTGCCGGTTTTTTTGTCTTGCTGGGCTCGGGCTAGCGGATCGCGTGTTTATTTTGTGAGGGGAAGGTTATTTGACTACTGAACTAACCCGCTTGTGGTTTTCAAGAGATTTATTTAAAGAGCTGCCATGAAGCTAACGCTACTGGCCTGCTGCGAGGGCAAGTAATTGTCCCGGCACGGAATGCCGACACTATTCCGTTTACGTCAGCTCGCGAAAAAAAATTATAATAACAGCCGTTAATAGCTAACCAGCTGTAGTAATTTGTGGTGCTATCATACTGCATCATGAAAGACACGTTTAAACTACGCGACGACAACACGTTAAAACATAGAAACACACACATGAAGCGCAGAAAACAAACACCGTGCGCTTCATGTGTGTGTTTATTTCCCTGTGTTGTCTTCACCCAGATTGAACGTGTCTGCTATATCTGTGAACCAACTAGCCGAACAACATATGCAATACCTACAACAAGGACTCACTATGTATTTATTGTGCGAAAGGAGCAGTGTACGTAAGGCGCATCAATGTGTCGATTACCAAAACAAAGCATTTCTATTTTTAATGATGCTTTTTGAATGTTTTTCAGGGTCTTGGAGAAATGCATTTCTTTGTAGTCACTTCAAATAGAGCCACCGAGGGAGAACCGTGACGCTGTTGGGAAGGTTTTCTACTAGGGTTTTCTGCAGAAGCTGCTTGTATAGGCAAACGTGTAAGCAAAACACCAAGAAATGTAGAAAAGTGAATAAAGTTATTCACTGAGTCAGGCTGTTCCTTGATTGGTGTAAACAGGCTATTATTGTGCCTGTTTCGCCTGATAACACATTTGCAACACAAGTCAACAATTTGTTTTCTGTGCTTAACTTGTGTGCCTTATGTAACAGGAAGATATGTTTTCAGTTGTAACAGAAAGAACATTGAGAGAAAAATGTTTCATTGACTAATATACCCGCCATTTCGTACCTGCTACTACATACCTTGTACACAGTATACTATCTACCCACCTGAACTACTGTCCACTATCCAACCAGCATCCGCTATCCACTATCCAACCACCATCCAGTATCCACTATCCAACCACCATCCAGTATCCACTATTCAACCACCATCCACTATCTAGCCACCATCCACTATGCCACCCACTACATTAATCCACTATAATGGTGGATGGTGGTTTCCACTATGCCCAGTATTTGTGTTTTTCCAATAGGGTTACTACTACTACTACTCATATGAAACAGACGTTACGTCGGCTTAACACCAATCTTGGTTTTATTAAGACTTCTTGTTGGGCGAGTTGGTTAACATCAAAGGGGTACATAGTAGCGCAAACTTAGAAATTAGACACGAGAAAAGAAGTAGGAGGGAGCAGAAAGGTCGGGTGCTCCCTCGTACTTGTTTTCTCGTGTCTTTATTTTCTAAGTTCGTGCTACTATGTACCCCCTTTGATTTCAATGTTGGCTCCCGCTTTTATAACCGTCAGATAAACATTACATATGTGCTCCTATGACTCTGCAAGCTATATTCAAGCGTTGCTCAACCCGGAACAATACTCTGACCAACGCTCCGCGTATGATATTCACAGCATCGGCACAAAATGTGAATCGCACCGTAGCGTGCGCTTCGTTTCAATAACACTGACGTCTGTTCTCTAACATGAGCGCTAACATTACGTCCAGACCACAAGTTAGCCTTTAAACGTCAGTGTAGTCGGCATGCTTAGTAAGCACACTATGTGCACACTACTCCATCTACAAAAACACGTCGATCCGCCTCGTTACGCTTGACTTAAAGCTAAAAAAAAATGCAGCATAGACTCGCTGATTCGCAAAAAATCGGTTCACGCAATACGTGGGATCTGCCGAATTTTTCCTAATACTTTGTTATTCTGTCTATACGTTAACATTGTCCCCTAACATTAAAAAAATAGAGGCGTACGTCTCCCATTCCCTTTTCGTCTTTACTGGATGCTTCGCCGATTGGTTTGTTCCTCAGTTGTAGTTTTGCGCGCCCCCGTTCCTGTTATGTTTTCCATTTATTTTCGATCCTTCGCCGACCCTTAAGATATTGTAATCTTCAGTCTTCGAGCACACGTAGATTTCGGCAGCGCACGACACAAGCGACGAGAGCACAATGAAGTGAAACCAACATCCAGCCCGCGCCCCCGCAGCAAGCGCCTGCGCCCATTCCGGCGCCCACATGCCATTAGTTCTCCGTTGTCACCGAAAGAGGCGCCACCAGTCCCCGCGCCCGGTGCCTATAGGGGCGCCACTGAAAGCCGCGTAGCGGCGGCCGTCGGAACTGCAAGCGGGTCGCGTAGCAGACGCCTCCTTTCACTGCAAGCGTGACGGAAGTGCGCGCGTGCGATTTGCCGCTTGGGCGCGTCCCAAATAATTACTTTTGCGGCGATAGTGTGCGCAAAGGAGCCGCACTTTATAATAGTGAGCCAACGCGTGAACTAACGTTTTTTTCTCGACATCGTAGCTTCGTTTACGTACCGTGTGTTTATATAGTAGATTTTGAGGGAGCGCTGTCGCACCGGCGCATGGATTTCACGGGTGCGGCCACGCGAAGGGTCAGCGTTGGTAAAGCTTTGAAACTAGCAGGATGAACTTGTGAAAAAATATCTCGGCAGCTTGCACTAGTGGCGCGAGACTGAGTCACTGCGGAGCTGGTGGTCACCTAGCTTGTTATACCAGCTTGGCTACATATTTGCTAGGTTTTTTGCAAGCTATTACCGAGTGTTGCAAAATGGCCTTAGGTTCTACGTGATAATACGCGGTTTCGGCGGGAACATCGCACGTGAGTAGATACGCTAATTACGTGATTCTTGCGAGAACGTTTCACGTGATTAGTTACGTGACTTTCACGGGATTAGTTACGCACCAACATATACTCACCAATTACATGCTAAAGAAAACATAGCAACCAGTAGCTAGCACCACCAGCAAGAATAAAGAAAACGCGTCAGTTTCATAATCGGCTCCACTCAGGCGTGCGCAGGGTTCCCCGTCAAAAGAGGGGGGGGGGCAAAGGATCATCGCAGCGCCCCCAGGCCCCACTAAGTCAATGCATGGGGCAGATTTTGCGCCCCCCTCCCCCTCTTAGGCGAATAGGAAAGCCCCCCCCCCCCCCCCCCCCTTCCCGTGCGCACGCCTATGGCCCCACTCATAACACAGCTGCTGTAAAGCTAATGAGCATTAGTGGGATACATCAAAAGTTTCCTATTAGCATGAAGTCATGTTACGAGGCATTGAAAAGGAGGTTGAATAGGTTGAATGTCCTGTCAAAAGCCTTCAATGCGCACAGGTGCCATGTTTTACAGCCAATATGCATATAGTTGAGGTGAGCGCACAGCAAACATTCTGCACCGGTGATCGCATTCCAGTGCCATCAGTAGGTAGAATGCAGCCGATTTCGTGCAACATACGTGTGATTCCACGGCGCTTTTGTAAAGGAGCCGGCACCTGCCCCACATTCTTTGGCACTGCGCTTCGCGCCATTCGTTTTTCAAGAGATCCTAGGCATCGCGTCTCATCTGTAATAACAACCTCATGTACATTGTAGCGTCTACAATGCAGGCGAGGCGACCAAGTGTAAACGTAGTAGCGTTCGCTGAAGACGTAGCGACATAAATGGAGAAATAAAAACACGGTAACCGTTCTAACACTGCCGTAAACAAAGCGCGATTGCGTGCCTTTTTCGGACAGCCACAATCAACCGCCGCCGTCGCTCTCGCTCATGAAATAGCACCGGAAACCTGTACAAGTGCGTTCCTGGCGATATTTTGTATGTGTTTGAGCAGCCGACAACGCAGCAGTTATTTTTCGGCATCGCTGAAGCCCGACAGAGTCGTTAAATCACGATAAAAACACATGCATCCGTGCACTCGCGGACACGCTCGCGGGAAAACTGCTCGCCCGGACCCGCAAACGCTTCCGAGCCGTGGCGGCAGATGGCGTCGTCGGCGCTTTGCGCATCGCCTATAGCGAAAACGGTACGCTTCGTTTTTTTTTTTTGCTTTTTTTTGCGCTAAGCCGCTCAGAGTGCTTTCGACGGCCAAAGCGGTTGTGGCATCCTCAGTGATAAACAAGGATAAAAAATGCAAGGCACGCGTGGCGTTGGCGCCGCGCATGCTCAGGTGTGGCGTATTTACGACTGCAGATGTTGCCCGTGCAGTTCCGAGCACGACGCTCCTTCGTTCTCGACATGAGAGTTCACCACTGTACAATCGATAGTATAAAATCAACTGCGTGTACTCATTGCAGCATAAACTTGAATCTCAGAATGCGTGGTAGTATCTGGCGGAGCAGGAGAAGAAGGCAGAAGGGCAAGAAATTTGACATGCTTGCGTTCTTTCAGCAGAATGATTGGCTGACATTATTAAGCAGAACTGTTCAGCTTCAGCAGAAAGGAAGTTGTCACATGTGCGGAACTGCGCGGCTTCAAACTTATATTGCATTTTGTGATTTCAAAATAACAATATCAAAAGCTAAGTTTTTAATTGTATGGTGTGACTGGTTACTGTTGAATCCGAATTTATTTATGGACATATTCCGGCATTTTGATTGCGGCAATAATTTATTTTTTTCGCCAGAAGAGTGCTCATAAATTAAGCGAACTGAGTACCGCTGATAGCAGGCTATCGTAAATCATTTGGCAATATCGCCGTCCAACAACAGCATAATTATTCACAACACTATTGATTATACTATCGGTCGCAATAATCCTAATGGTACTATTTATTGCACTCCCGATAATATTGATTGTTTAGCGATAGATTTTTTACACTATCTATAGTTAAAAAAAACTATCAATATTTTCTGTTATTTGTTCTGTGTATGGGTGCCCGTAGTGATGCAGCACTATCGTTAAATGGACTATCGATAGTATCGATAGTTTAAAAAAGAACTATCGATACAATCGATAGTCCACTTACCGATAACTCTGCATCACTAGTGTGACGTCATGAGCTTTATGGAGTGGAGCCGTCGTCTTCTACCTAAGTTTCAGCCGCTGCAAACCGTTCAATTTTAATGCCGAACCGAAGAAAGCTATGATAGCTCCATTGCACGTGCAGCTGACTACGAAACAATATCGTTGGTCGGAGTGCAGGCGCTTGCAAAACAAGCGGCTTGTTACATCACGGCTCGCGAGTGCGTCACTGTTGTCAGACTCTCGGGCCGCTCGCGTGTTTATAAAAATGCTCGTTATAAATTAGGCTGAAATGCGCTGAAATTCCGCCAGCTTGTTTGTGAACACCCAAGGATTAACCCACATAACACAGACTGTGGCCGAAAATTGGGTGTAATGGCCCTTTAAGGGTGGCAGCGCGTTTTTCATTCGTGGACATTTTCCTCGCAGGAACTTACGGTGGTTTCGTCTTGATAGGGGCCGAGATCCGGATTATTGTCGGGCCAGCTAGAACTCGCCGCTGCGCTAGGCAGTTGCGAGGGCAACCACTGCGAGAGCAAACGCGACGTACGTCATGCTTTTAACTGTGCTGGAGAACGACAGCACCGTTTGTTGTAAGTGTTCTTTTATAGCAGAAGTGCGATTTATAGAACGGTCGCCACGTGCCTCGTGCTGAGTGTACTGGTCTGCGTGTCCCCGCTTTCACATCTGTGCCGGGGAGGTCGTTGCCAAACGGAAACGTGCGCCGTGTTTGCCGAACTTCGAAGCGATAATTTGGATGAAAGGATGTGCCTTATGCTTTTTAGTGGTGCATGCATGTACACATACGTACCCTTTACACAGGCGCACACAGTGGATGTCCGCGTCAATAATTTAGAATGCGTAAAACTTTCTTCCGGCGATTTGTGATAACCATGCGTCCTGTGCCTTATTTTACTTTGCAATTGCAGCGGAAGAGTTCGACCGCAGTATGCAAATTGCCATTGAATGTATGGGGGTGGAGCGAAACATCGCTTACAAATGCGATTATATCGCTCGTCTTGATATGGATCAGGGTAGAAGTAAGAGCTTATGCCTTCTCAATTTAAATTGCGTGTGATAAACCTACACCTTTTCAAAGCGAAATTCATGACCTTTGCCTTTTGTGCAATCTGATCCACTGGAGCCTCATGGGATGAAATCGAAAAATAAAATCATTTTCAAGCTGAAGTATTCTATGCCGAGACACTGAGTGCTTTCTGTCTATGAGCCACAACAAGGATATTATGAGGATCCCTGTAGTGTTAGACAGCGGATATATTTTGACCAGCAGGGGTCCATAGCATTCGGTCAAATCAGAGTAGGCCCCTATTTCCACTTTCGTCATCGTAACAAAGCAGCATGCTGAAGTGGAACCGTGTCGGTACTTACGCTGCAATATAACCTGCATTTCTTGGCACAGGTTCTAGAGCTATTTTGATCGTGAACCTCTCGTTATACAAAAGTGAAAGTAGCAGGAATGTGTCCATGTTTTACAGTAGCTCAGAGAACCACCTGAGATGTAAAGTTAAGTTGGGGAACTACTATTGATAACAGCTACACAACCTTACAGTTTCATGTAAAACAAAGCATAATAACTTACTGCAGTGAAGTATTACATCCTAAGATGTAAAAAAAAAACACTGACTGTACTACTCTGAAACACTTATATTGACATTCTTCTCATATTCATTCCTGTCATTCTTACTTGATGATTTCGAAAATCATTCCGGATTAAACAACGATTTTTAGAATGCGCACAATGAAATACAATTCATCTGTTTAGCTTGCCTGAAGGAAGCACAAGGAAGGCTAAATGTGCTGTGATATAGTGCCTCGATTACGCGCGCGAGCTGCAGACAAACACCATGAAAACATATTTTGTTGGCGCGAATGCATTTGTATAACGAAGGTTCTGTTAGAAGCAGACAGTATGGTGCATAGGTAACTTGCAAGACAGCAAATCTAATGCATTCTTTTGTACTCTAAGTAATTATACTGTGTTGTAGTACTACTACTAACCATTGCGGGCTATTATACGTCAGAAGGGGAGCTTTACGATATATTCGTGGTTACTACAGCAGACCAAAATAATTTTCTCCGGTGGCGTTGCTTCACAGTTACAATTCCCCTTGAGGTGAATCAGGCTTACCATTTATTTTGTCCTTGTCCTAAGAAAACTAATATATCACCTACTGAAAACAATCCTCTGTGTAATGGCATATAGGGTTTAAATAAAATCCACTAGGTCCGTGAGGCTCATATTGACAAGCCAACCACATCTTTTTTTTTTTTTTCATTTTCCGTATCATTATTGTGCTCTTAATATGCTTCATGACGTGAAGTGAAGTTTATTTTTCTTTAATACAGACGAGGAAGCCGGGACTACAGGCCTGACGAATGTCTGGGCTCCCTTGTACAGTTTGACGCCAGTAAAGACAAACACATAACTGAAAATATAATATAGTAAATGCAAAATCAGCTGCACTTGCAAGTGTATCATAATGCAGTTATTAAGTACAACAACAAGAACAAGTATGAAGCCAGAATTCATAAACCATCGTTTGCCCTGCTTATTCTTTTTTATGCACTTAACGCCTGTCAAGCGCAAAAAATGATAAAGAAAACGAGAGATAAGGATAATGTTTGTTGGCAAATACAGACCTCAGACTCGTATTTACTGCCACAAACAAACAAGTACATTTTCAAGTGAATGCAAATCCCAATGAACCATCATCTAATGTTAAAATTGGTTTGCCTTGCAAAGCATTAAAAAGAAACTAAACAGTATTACATCTATTGCGCCTTGTGCTTTGCATAGCACCGTTGCTAGTAAATCTGCTTCTGTGTTAAAACCATGTTAAAGCTGCAAAAGCGCCTAATTTGGCATCCATAATTTTGTTCCAACCATATCTTTGTTACTGCGATTTTTGTGTCATAGTGGATAGGGGAGATGAGGCTTTAACTAGTCAATTAAGCCCTCAGTCCCGGCTTTCAACACAGCTAAGCAGGCACGGCGCACTTCCGCGCTTTTCAAACGTAGTGAAGCCCCGCCTCCAAGCCCCGGTGCTCCTGCGCTGATTAGCTTCGATGAGCGGCCGCTCCGCGAGGGCTGGCGCTCCCTCGCCCGCCTCTCCATAGGCTCCCAAAGCATCGCTCAGTGGTGCTGCGACTCTTGACAGGCAGCGCCATCTGTGGCGGAAAAATAGAAACTGGGAATATACGTTGCGCGTTTTCTCTTCTCTCCTCCGCGCTTTCACTCGTTTCCGTGCACGTGCAGCGTTTTCGCGCTGCGCTTGCTGCGCCTCGCAAAAAAGGTAGAAACTGGGGGTAAGCGCCGCGCTTTTTCCCTTCTCTCCGCCGCGCTTCCGCTCGCTTCTCTGCGCGTGCAGAGCTCTCGCGCAGCGCTTCGCTATGTACCGCTTGAAAAAAATCTCCCCGCTGGACAGGCACTTCGAAAAGCGAACGTAATCAAAGGAGAGAAGTTCGTTAATCACGGTTATCGATTTTCCACGTTGTCGACTGTGAAAAACATGTGATTGTTGTTTAGATGTGCACGCTGGCAGTGGCAAACGCGTACTGTAGTGAACGAACTTTCGCGGCGTGCAAAAAGAAAAGAAAATATCGAGAAACAAAGACTACATGGCCGGGGCACTAAAAAGCCTGAGAAGGTTCGAGTCATGCCCTCGGTACCGCTGGAGCATCGTCCGCTGACTTAGCCACGAGGCAGCTAGCTTAGCTTAGCTTTAACTGCTGCGAAGCAACTAGAACTGCTCGCCTCGTCTGTCTGTCTTTTTTTTCGCTTCTCGCTTCGTGCTTGCACTCCTTTTTATGAGAATATCGACTTTACAGGTGTATAAGACTTGCTGTGTGAACGCGGCTCAGCGTCAGAAGTCTCGAATTTCAGGCGCGATGTGGTATCGGGCGCGCGACGAGCTCGCGCAAAGCGCACCCGTAAACGCACACTCGAAGCAACGTACGAGTGCGCGTGAAAGAAAACCGCACAATCTCCGAACAAGGAAATAAGAATTCCTGAATTAAGTGCCAGTTAGATTCAGCGGCTTAAATATATACCACCCTAAAAAAGCGACAAAAACAGAACAAGCCAGCAAAACGATGTCAAGTTAGCTGAAAATGCACTGGCGTTCGTTCCGGCGCGATGATGCAGCCTTGTGCGGAGTTCAACTGAACGCAACCAACACGGCAACGCTAACCGCGGTATGAAGTATGTGAGTGTAAACATCCAACAACGACAGCTAGGTCTCACAAACACAAGGAATCAAAACACAAAGTTGCTTCAACATACAACCGTAATTGGATGTAAAAATGCGAGACGGCGAGCAATCACTACTGCAGTCGTTGCATGCACGCGCCGCGTTACGTACTGATTCAGGTAGTGGAAACAAACGATTTCAAGCGAAGAATTGCGTCAGCGAAAACGGAAGGTGAGACAGAGCTTTATTCCTTTAATTGCGGTGACCCACGCTTGTGTAATTTCTCTCTCGTACGACTTGTCCGGGAACTGATCTTCGGACCTCGCTTCCGCTTACGTGGGGTCGCTTCTACCATCGCGGAAATGCAGCTTCGCAAAGCAAGCCTGTCGGTTCAGCGTGCCAAGCTCACGGCACAACGTCTAAGCTCCCCGCACCGACCGAAGAACGCGTGCGCACGCGTGCCGCCGCTGTCGGCTGTCGGTGAAACAGGCGCGCCCTCCGCCGCGCTTATTCCCAATTTCACCAGCGCTTCTCTCCAGAGCCGCAGCGCGGCGCTGTCGTCGCTCCGCAAACTTGAGCTTTCAACTCCATCGTCTGCTACGGCGTCCGCCATTGCCGCATTGCATTGGCGCATTGCCGGCGCGCGTGTGAGCTGTTTGCAGGTGCTACGGAGGCTTTGCGTAGACTGTAATACTGCGGAAATGCATTAAAGTGTGATCATAGTTTAACTAATAATATTTTTGGAAGTTTATAGTCTAATAGCACAATGAAAAATACGCCGCTTCATGCGACCATGTGCTGTTTTTTAACCGCTCTGCGACCGCTTGTTGGCATGAAGGTTTAGTTACTTTAAAACGAAAACGGCATCGTTTGAACATGGTTGATCTTGCTTTATGGCTGTAAAATGACGCATTGCTTCGGCCTCAGTGTACAGCCATGAGTAATCGGAAGTCGAATCACCATAACACTTCGCATTTCCGTTCTTCAGGAAGATTTGCGCGCAGAAGCTGTGCGGTTTCAATAAAGCCATTATGTAGCAATGATGATAAAATTGAAGACTCGTCGACAGTAAAGGCAACCAATTAATAAATGGCCAGTAAATGAAAGCACCGTGGTCCTTGCACGCAGCCCGGATCAAAGTGTGCGGGAGATTATTGAAGCTGAGGAAATAGCACTGTCCGGCGACGCATGCGTAAGCATGTCATCGCTGCACCTTTCCGACAAAGAACTTTTGTTTCTGGCGCGACGTAGGGACGGGGGCGATACCACGGCACGACGCTGACGTGTTGTGTACATTTCTTTTTAGTTTCATGTGCTTCTTACTTTTTCTTTTCACTCCCGGGTTTTGTCTTTCCTTTTTCTTTTCTATTTTTTTTGTTCTTTGGTCAGTATGTATATGTGTGTTCCTTTCGAATAAATTTTAGTTGGAAGAATGCGCTCGTCTACGTCCTCTCGTTTGTATCTTGTCTAGTGTTTGCGCTGAACCCCATTATGACCAATGAATACGTACGTGATTGCTGTCAGTAGATTTTGATCCAATTGTAGTTTTTCTTATCTACTGTCATTTAATTGTAACACGTATTTGGCAAAGCTCCTGAGGCAAAAGGTTATAATCTAGCAAAAATGACAATGTAATAAGTTTAAACACACAGAATAGCAATATCTCTCTGCGGCTCTACTTGACAAGTGACAACCCCCCCCTCCCCCCCGAAAAACCGAATATACATCACAAAATATAAATTAAAAAAAATGTCTGAGTTGTGCCTAATACACCAACACACGATTTGAATGTTCACTGCAGGCTCACTTTTGCTCATGTCTTGCTTGCATGTCTGTTAGCTCCCTTCGCCGCGGCTTACGCAGGTGCACGCGCAGCCTCAGCTACGAGTAGTTTGAAATTAGCAGTTTTTCCACAGCTTCTTCGTGTTGCCGACAGCATCATTGCAACTTCGCCCGCGGAACCTTGTTTAGGTATTGTGTCACAACCTTTAGGGGTGATTTCATCGAGAATACGCTATCCGTCCAGCCGATAATGCCATTGAAAATGTTCCTCCCAAGACTTGAGCACAAGCATGACTGCATAGCTTGGGTAATGGAGGTTGCTCTCTTCAAGGACGTATTTTCTAAGGGATGTCAAGTCTGCATGTTCTCTGCTGCTTGAACCCAACAATGCACGCTTGCATTCGCCACATTGGCCGATTGATTGAAATATTTTTTTTCATGAGAAGTCCGACAATGTAGAATAAAATTCCACAGTCGACAGTTGTTAGTTCTTCAATGAACAGGATTTCCGCGTCGTCAACAGCCTCAATCTCCGCTTCCGCTTGTTCAAATTTCATGCCTGTTGACAACATGTCCACCAGGTACTGCGCGTCGTCAATGTCATAGCTGGTCGTTGGAGGTCTGTGCAAGAACTGGCTCACAGAAACCGTTCTTCTTTTTGGGTCCATCGGAAAGTGGAACAGTCGCCAACCTTTACTCGAGTGGTTTGAACACAGTCGCACACAGCAGCCGGGCATTTCGCGTGACAGCGTTAAAAAAAGCCGGCAGATCCCACGCACTGTGGGAATCGATGTAATGCGAAGCAGCCAGGAAGGAGCAAATCCTGCTTTACATAATTTGCATGTCATGTTTGACATGTTACGACCTGTCATTAATGTTCGTCATACAGTCACGTCGCGCAATACCAATTTTGGTGTATATCAAGCTAGCGAACTGGACGCAAGCGCACCATGAGCGTGGCATGTAAATGGGGTTGTAGATGACACGCATGCCAAGATTTTCATGTTACCACCAGCCACTTATCTTCGTTATACAGTCATGTCACTCAATACCAAATTTGGTGTATATCAAGCTAACGAAACGGCCACGAGTGCGCCATGAGCGTGGAATGCAAGTCATGTCGCTCATGACATGTCATGATTTCCATATTACCACTTGTCATTTATGTTCGTCATACAGTCACGTCACTCAATACCAAGTTTGGTGTATATCAAGCTAACGAAACGGCCGCGAGCGCGCCATGGGCGTGGAATGCAAGTCATGTCGCTCATGACATGTCATGATTTCCATATTACCACTTGTCATTTATGTTCGTCATACAGTCACGTCACTCAATACCAAGTTTGGTGTATATCAAGCTAACGAAACGGCCGCGAGCGCGCCATGGGCGTGGAATGCAAGTCATGTCGCTCATGACATGTCATGATTTCCATATTACCACTTGTCATTTATATTCGTCATACAGTCACGTCACTCAATACCAAGTTTGGTGTATATCAAGCTAACGAAACGGCCGCGAGCGCACCATGAGCGTGGCATGTAAATCATGCTTTTCATGACAAGTCAGTCATGATTTTCATGATATGACCAGCCATTTACGTTCGTCATAGAGTCATGTTATGCCATACCAAATTTGGTATAAATCCCATTAACGATACGGCCGGGAGAACACAAAGTCGTAGGCGGCTAGATAGATAGGCTAGATAGATACGCTCAAAGTCGCCGAAGTTCGCTAAGAAATGCTTCGCATTTAAAAAACGCCGCAGTTACACCCGCATCAATTTCCTGCCGACTACCGGCACGCTGTAACCGCGTTGTAGCAACGTCGCGAAGCGCACGCTCGGTGTGAAAATTGCGGACAGTGCTACGGGAACTGGTTTTGGCGGCAGGAGCTCAGATAAAGGGTGGCTCCACTCCCTACGGAGAGGCGGGCGAGGAGGACATCGAGGCACTCTACGCGGCTACATGGCGCCTCGACGTGTCCACCTCCTCCGCTACATGGTGGAGACGCTGCTTTTGTGAGCGCCACCTTGGTTCAAACGTTCCGGCTTGCTGGCATTGCTTAGCGTGAAGCGACAGAGCGCCTTTAGTAAGTTACGCAAAATTTGGCTCAGTTCATCTCGGCTGACGATAGGGCTTACGGATATATTGTCAGTAACAGATAGGTTTGCATTTAGTATTGAATGCGAAGCATTTCATGGCAAACCAAGGGCATTTGTAGCGTATCAAGCGGTGGCGCAAGCACTTAGGCACCCCTACTCACCCACACTTAAGGCCTGACCACACGTACCCGTTGCAGCGCGTCAGCGCGTGTCTTTTTTGACGCGGCGCTGCGCCCTCTCCCCTATGGAGAGAGAGGGCGCGCAGCTTCCCGCAGCCACGCGCCCTCTCTCTCCATAGGGAGAGGGCGCGGCGCCGCGTCAGAAAGCCACGCGATGACGCGCTGCAACGGGTACGTGGTCAGGCCTTAAGTCGTGTTCGTACCAAGAGGGGACGACCCTGTACATGGGCGAACGCTGTGCAACACGCGAGCAGTTGACATAACGGGAGGGAGGACCGGCAGAGATCGTGAGGCGAAGAGGATGTGATATCTGCATGTCACATGTTCGAGGTCCTGAGAGTATATGTTACATCATGCATCTGCCCTGTATCACAAAACCCTTAGCTTAACTAGAGTGTACTAGAACAGGGAAGTGCCCAGAACGGCCGCATCTCCAATGTACAGAAAGTGAAGCCTTAAGAGCGTCAATCCGCTTGCGGCGCTGCGATCGGTAGTCTGCAATGTGTCGTCGTTTTAAGAGTTGCGCGCGGCTCCACCGAAGTGGTGCAGAGGTAGAATACCCGCTTCCCACTCGAAAGGCCCGGGTTCGAATCGCAGCTGTAGATGTTGAAATTTTTTTTCTTTAGTGTAACTTCTTATAGCTGTATTCTTCTCCCTTGTTTCTTAAATCTCGATTCAATTGGTACGCATTGACACTTTATATGTGAAGTAAAATACAATAAATTTGACAGTGAACGTAATTATTTGCAGCGCCACCACACGGTATTCAACAAAGACGTTAAGTATGGCTCTGAGATCTTTGCGAATACGAGAAGTCCCGGAGGTCATACTTTACGTATTTGTTGAATGCCGTGCGGCGGCGCTGCAAATAATTACGCTCAGCGTCAAATATCTTGTATTTTACTTGACATTTCAGTTACTTTCTGTGGCAATTAATACGTAACAATTGCAGCTAGTTTTAAGAAACAAGACAAAACAATACAGCTATAAGAAGTTACATAAAAAAAATGAAAACTCAACATCTACAGCTGCGATTCGAACCCGGGTATTTCGAGTGGGAAGTGGATATTCTACCTCGGCACCACTTTGGTGGAGGCGCGCAAGCCTTAAATCGACGACACATTGCAGACTACCGATCACGCAGCGCCGCAGCCGATTGAGCCTGTTAGGGCTTCACTTTTTTGAAGCTTGTTCCGGGCACTCCCCTGTTCTAGTACACTCTAGCTTAACCCACTGCACGCCTTGTTCTATTTAAGCGATAGCATTATAGAGCTCGTTTCGCAGAAATTCCGGTGACGGCGTTGTTGGTTGTGAGCGCAAAAATCATCTTGTTTGTGACCGAAAAATCGAGAAAGATGCAAATAAAACAGACAGTAAAAGCGTACTATTGCGTACTGTTCTACCTGATTGCCAGTAACAACAGTGTTCGGTTCGAGTGAGGATCGAACCCATGCCATCTGCGTGGCAAGCAGGTGTTCTACCACAAAGCCACGCTACTGCTTAAAACTGCTTCGAAAAAAAAAACACTATATAAATATCATATTGGGCGCAAGGACCACCACTGGAGACGCTGGCGCTGCAATCGCTGTGACGTGCAAAGGTTGGATCACCTGGCCCTGTTGAAGGAAGCGGACGGTTGAATGCGTTGTTTCTGACCGCGATTTCGTGGCGCTTCCTCTTTTGAACACGGTTATTTTCCTCTCACTTCATGTGTGCGGACTTCTAGAGACTACACAACCCGGAAAATTACAGTAAAAGTTATCGCTGGCATGGTACTCTTCTGCTCCGTGCCACAGTGCGCTGCTTTCGCGAATGAGCGAGGCGTCAGGTTTTACCCCTATTCTGCTTTGCAAAGAGCATGATGCCGCTCTCACCTATCTTTCTTTTATTGTTATTTCCAACCCATGGGGTTCAAATGGACACCGAACAAGAATGTTCGCATAAAAGCAAGACGCTTCAGTTACCGCACGGGAGCCTTCTTCACAACGAAAAATGAGTGCGCAAACAGTCCGCTTATGCATCTTTTAAACTATGACAACAACATGCATGGAAAGTTGCCGTAATTACGGTTTAAGCATGTGTGCCGTTGTCTGGATTGTCAGAGATTCAAGATTAAGCCGAGAAGTCCAGTTTTTTCCTTTTTCCGCTGTCCTTGCCAGATCCCAGTATTTCGTGGTGATTTGCTTCTGCATGCGTGTTCGGCCACCACGTTCGATGACACCTTCTTACATCACACCATCATACCTGTGCTGCTTGAGTCTTTGCTGAAGGTAACTGTCTCGCCGACGTAACTTCCACCACTGTCTGCGACCCCACCCCTGCTCCCGGGATGACCTTTTTAATTGTCTTCACGCGTTTTCCCGACCACACGGGTTTCCGTCCGACGGCCAATAAACCCGGTCCTGTCCTTTCTGCTGCCACGTTATACCAGCAAACTTCTTAATCTCATCTGCCCACCTAATTTTCTGTCTCCACCTCACGCGTTTGCCTTCTCTTGAAATCCAGTCAGTTACCCTTAATGGCCAGCGGTTATCCTGCCGACGTGCTACGTGCCCGGCCCATGTCCATTTCTTTTTGATTTCAACCATGATATCCTCAAACCCCGTTTGTTCCCTGCTCCACTCTGCTCTCTTCCTGTCTTTTAAGGTTACCCGTATAATTTTCTTTCCATCGCTCGCTGCGTCGTCCTCAATTTAAGTTGAACCCTCTTTGTAAGTATCCAGGTTTCCGCTCCGTAAGTAAGTACCGGTAAGATGCAGCTGTTATATACCTTCCTCTTGAGGGATAGTGGTAGACTACCATTCATGATTTGAGAATGCTTGCCGAGTGTGCTCCATCCTATCCTTATCACTCTAAGGCAAAATTACCCGAAAGAGGAGTAACGGAGCCCAATAGGCGCGCGCGATGAACGGATAGACCGCTGAGGAGTAACCACAGAGGGATGCGTGCCGTGTGCAAGCCAGTTAGTCTCCAAAGGCACCAAAGGGATGAACCGCGCGGGAGATACGTCACGTGTACAAACCGTTGTCAAGGAAACTAACCGTCCTCCTCGCTCTTGGTCAGTCTTCTCACTTGTTTTCATGGAGGCGCGTTGGCGGTTGTGTCGCGCTCGGAGAGTTCGACGATTTAGGAACTACGCCGCGGTGCTAGCGGTGCCTTGGATAAACACGTATGCCGCGTATGCGTGGATGAGCGTGCGGTGCTTCTTTTACGTTTCGCCGGACCCATGAAGTTTGGAGCTGGTCTCGACACGCCGAGACGCCGTGCTGTATTTCTCCGGCCACGGTGCGCCGGCGTAGCAACGGCACTGCGTCGACACCGGCTGGGAATGGAGGCCGAGAAGACATAGGCCTATCGGATCCATGAATTCAATCTGACTCTGGGCAGAAATTGGCGCTGGATTATTTCACAAGTAAGTGATCATATTTTATTTTTTCCGTATCTGTCGCTTGCGCGAAGCGCATCGCGCTAGTTGGCAACGGGCTCGATCGTGTTGTATATATCGCACGCACGAAATGCACCGCGAAGGTCGGCTTCGGCGTCCGCTCGCCTATGCTTTGTGACTGCCTGAAAATTGGCCGCCATTGCCGTCGGCCGCCTGGACGCTCTCGCCGCGGTGATGAGCTGCGGGCTCGCGATATTGGGCAGAGGCCTCGCCGCTGCGGTGCGACTCGTCCAAAACGCATTGCGGTTGCCGTCAACGAGCTCGGTTGTATGTCGCGCGCTTGAAGTGCACCGGCAGCTGGCGGGTACTTTAGCTAGCCGACTTTAGCTGTGCCTCGGAACTCTGTGTACAGTTTTCGACATTACCGTTGGCTTTCCCGTCAATCGGTCGCAAGCAGCTCAGCGCCATTCGTGGCGGCGGCCCCCGCGTTCGCTCGTTGTATATACTCTGTCGCTCGATCCAGGAACTTTGTGAAAATATGTCGCCATTACCGTCGGCTTCCGCGGCGCTCGCTCGAAAGCAGCTCTTTGCCGTTCGTGGCGGCGGTTCCGCGTTCGCTCGCTCCTCTGTTCGTGGTTCGCTGGCGGCAGAAGCAGCAGAAGCTCCGCGTTCGGCCCCGCGTTCGCTTGCTCGAGCTGTATACGACGCCGCTCGCAGAGAACTCGCCGACTCGGCGGTCACGGCGCCTAGGCATTATGGCTGCGGCTGCCGCACTTGAGCTGTTGCGCTGTGTGACTTGAAATGCGTTTTTAGATTATGTATGACATCGCGGTGAAAATATATGCATGCCATATTTTAGACATGCGTATTTATTTCACCTTGCACGTATTTGCCATGTGCGTGTATCTTCCTCACTGTCACATGTGACTAACTATTTGCAATCTTTTTGTGCAGACGTTGTCCACTACGTGCAGAAGGCTGCGTGCGCTTGTGCGTGCAATGCCAGTCATCTGTCGGTTCCGTTGGAGCAGCTTGACAACGACGACTGTACGAGATATGACAATGCGGCTGGACCTGAATTTGACATCTGGCAGCGAATTCACTGAAAGAATGCAGAAACTTTATATGTACATAGAAAAATAAAACATTTCATTGTCTTACTTTTGTCTTTCGTTGTTGCAGTGACTGCGAAAGCAGTGAAACAAGCTTGACTAAATATTTTTTTCGCGTGTTCTTTTCCGCGCCATTTGTTGCTCACTGCGGAGAAAAACACGCGAGAAAAGTATTAAGCCTTGCAGAGAGTAACTGTGCAAAATCATCCCTGGGGATTAACGAATCATTTGAACTCAGGATAAAAAGTTCATCCCAGTGGAGCATTTGAGTGGACCAACCGTTCGTCCGTTGAGGTGCAATTGTGGGGACTAACGGTTGACCGGTAAGAGGGTAAATGTGAGGACTAAATGTTAGTCCATTGAGGTGCAACTGTGGGGACTAACGGTTACCCGCGAAGGTGTAAATGTGAGGACTAAATGTTAGTCCCTTGGGGGGACTAACTGTTAGACCCGGTGTCGTTAGTCCTTAAAGGGACTAATGGTTGTGGCAGCCCCATTAGTCCCCAAGAGGACGAACGGCACACCCTTTTAACACCCTTTTGCCTTAGAGTGTATTCTTCCAGTTATTTCACTCTCATGGTTCAGCTCCGCGGTTACTATACCTGTCCTAAGCAGGCGTACTCCTTTACAACTTCCAGTGTTTCGCCACCTATCGCAAAGCGCTGTTCTCTGCCGAGATTGTTCCACATTACTTTTGTTTTATGCATATTAATTTTTCATTGTTGCATCGTTTCTACGTGCTTTAACCCTTTCAGGCGCCACCTATGAAAAACTGTCTGTAAATCTGACAAATCGATGCAACGTTATTTCAAGGCACTCAATATTCGGTTGGAACAAAAATAATGTCGTAATATGTTAATTTTTGCGTGTTATTGTAACTAATCCCAAGTAAGTTGTAATTAAATATCTATTTATTATGAAGTCATTCATGCTCAGTTTCGGCATAAATAGAATGTAATCTCAGTGTAGAAATACAGTGCAAATTCATTTTTGGTTATGTCCATTTTAAGCAAATAAAAATACTTTTCACATAGCGCGCAGGAAGCGGCACGTCGAACGACTCGTCGAACGTGGTTGTACCTTCAGCAAAGAGATCATATGCAACAGTGAGCTTCAAAATGAAGTTAAATGAGGAAAAATTTATTATGCAGGAGGTTCAATTCATCCAAAGCTTGATATATGTTGCTCTTTCTTACACACCAATTGATACAAATAACAAATCCAAATGGTGTACACAATTTTGTACATAGCGCCTCAAAGGGTTAAATAAAACAGCTTGTACAAATCTTTGGCATCTTAATCATTGTCTATGGTTGGGATGCGACGTCGGACGTTGGCTTTCACGGAGCTTGCCTCCAGTGCGGTGGGAGCAATACACACCGTATATCCTCGTGTGATATATATATATATATATATAGCTTTTTTTCGAGGGGAAACCAAGGCCGCCATGCCAAATTTTGTGCGCCTCCAGGTATGAAATGCTCAGCCAGCGATATTTAGTGGCCGCCTATGAGGCACTGCCATCCATCAAACAGCACCAATGGCACGGCTGAAGACGGCATCTCTTGTGGATGTGCGCCACTCGATTTTCGAAGCGTGGGGTAGGGTTTTCCTCCAGGCCGTGGAGAAAAGCTTCAAGGCGTCGTAATCTCGCACAAATTTGATGGAAAGGAGGACGACCTCATAGGAGAGCGAGGCGAGCTTCAGGAAGCCACGAGTAATCAGGAAGATGACGATGGCGAGGAATAACATTCTTGCAACATCATGAATGTGGCAAAGGCGGTTGTTCGCTTCTCCTAGTTTACGCGGGCACAGTATTTCAATTAAGGCAAGTAGCGCTGAAAATTTGCGCGAAAAAAAAGTTTTTGGCTTTTTTCTTTATAATGGCCTCAATTACGATTTTCACACGAAATCTCGGAAAGGAACGTCCTGCCAATATACCAGCAGATGCGGTAGTTCCGAAAGTAAAACTCCGGTGTTTTCGTGTGTACTGATCGATCATTACTCCGGGTTAATATGCCCTGCACTTTTAAGAAATTTCAACTTTGGAAACCCAGGATCAGTTCTTCATCACTCAGAAAGAAAATATGCTTTTGTCATCACGTCCCTGTCCGTGTTTTGAGAATGGCGCGCTGAAACTGTTACGGTGTAAGTCAATACTTCCGAGTTGAGATAGTCTTTCTACTTGCGCTTCTTCTACTAGCTCAGGGAAAAAGTCTCTACTTGCCATCTTCGACGTCTTGTACATAGATCTTGCTTTTTTTTTTTGTTACTGGGGTGGTTTCAACTTTCGGACTACGATGTTTCACCATAATTGAGATTAAGCTTTAGGAAGGTCTAATTTTTTTCATGCAGAATGCAAACGTCTCTTCGGAGCAGCTTTTATTACGTTCATCAAGGAAGAATGATGCTTGAGAAGAATGAAAATGTGTTATTTTTCGGCAACAGCGCTGATCGGAACTAAACAAAGGGACGTGGCAGTACTTCAAAACAAGGTCAGTATAACTAAATATTCGGGTGATTCCACGTAAGATCGAACAAAGCATGGCCGGTCGACCTCTTAAATTTATTTCAAAATTTTATATATTGTTGCCTGATGAGTGGAAAGAAGAGATCCGCAATTGGTTTTGCTGAAAAAAATTTTTTTTCGAAGCACCGAAAATCAATAATGACGACGAGGTGGAGTGCCACGCTTATCTGCTCTGCTGTTTTTCCCTACTTTGGTGATGAGTTACACAAAATATACTAAAGCTACGTACTTCATATTTGTTTAGCTAAATATATGCATGCTTTCGCTTGCGTTCAGTTATTTTTGGTTTCTCTGGGTAGTGTATATATTTTTATAAAAAATCTCAAAATCGACCCAGGAAACCTTTCTTGGCCTACTTCGCAGGTCTTTATTTCAGAAAAGGCGTGCGACAGAGCGGCGAAAATTCCGCATTAGGTTCTCAACATGCTTATTTATCAAACTGCCAAAGATTATAATAATATCACTTTTTTAGTAAGGAGATACAATCGCGCTAACTTCAAGAAAACAACATACAGTGGGAAATTCTGGCGACGATTAAAAAAAAACCCCATTTTTTTATATTTCTTAAAATTTCCCCACTTATTCTCTTGCACATCAGCTTTCACAATCAATAAAAACATGTTGCATAATTTTGTCTCACTTGCATTTACGGCCCGTCGAATAAGGCCGTTGCGCAAGGATAGACAATCGTAGCTCGTACTTGCTACACGCTATGTGTATAGAATGCAGGCCTATACTTCAGTTTCTTAAAAGGCAAGCGGCACTGAAATAGCTGTCGGCTGCACTGAGGACACTAATTTCGAAATGATTTGGTCACGGGAGCGGCCATGAGTGCGGGGTTACCGAGCAGGCGCGCGCGTACAGTCCGGCGCGTTCCGGTGCTTTGAGGGCTCGTTTTCGTGTCCTTAGACGGATTAATCGCAATACAGCCAGGGATAACTTGAACGCATGTGCATTGGAGCGTCGCTATTTTATCCGCCCTTTGCTCACATCGCGGCCACGCGCTGTTAACACGGCGGAGATAGAAGTGCAGACACAGCAGACATTTTTTTTGCGCAATTTGTGTGTTCAGAGTAAACGCAAACAAAAGCACGTCTACAATACGAACTTGTATATAGTTAAACAAAAGCGTTCCGAGGCGACTGATGTAACTTGGACACGGCTGTTGGGATTCCGATGCACGTGCTTGGCGCGTAAACAGAGGCGATCGGCCAAGGTCACAGATTCGATGGCTGTAGCTCCAGTTTCCCGGCCGCATTCGGCGCCCGCACAGGAAACACTTCACGGCGTCGACGTAGAAGTTGAAATTTGACTGCGTTCTCTCGCTGGTGCTGATGTGAAAGCACCATGAAAACTCTGTCAGGAAGCTGCTAGCGCTCGGTTCACTCATACGGACGATAGCCGCTTTCGCCAGAGAAACTGCGCTGTGCCAACTGATCCCAGTGGTAAGCATAAACGTGGCGTTCCAGCCCAGCGGCCAAATAAAAAAGGGAACAAACGCAAAACTATAGGTAACCGGATGCGCCTGCCTATCTCAGATGACGGCAGCAGACGGCGTGTACTGGCCGTACGCACGGTCCGCTGCTCACACTTCATTCGACTCCGATAGTCTTGCTCGCGCTTTGCTTTCCTCCTGTGCGTCCTATTGAGGCAAAGTATAGCTCTGAGCGAGAGTATTGTGCAGACTACCTTTTCGAAGCACAAGAAGCTCATTTTTAAAGAAACGAAATTTTCGCAGAGTTACCATCACACTTTGATGCCGCAGTGCATAGGGAACCTCACGCGTACAACACTGATTTCTAATCATTCACTACCGTGTCTCTCAAAGTTAATTTCCAGCGTTGAGACGTAATTACTCGATACAATATGATGCCAAATGGAAAAGCCATAAGCGATCACAAATGTCATACAATCTTCAGACCTACATGGTGCGCTCAGTCTTGCGCAAGGGCTTTATTCGACGGGCCGTAAATGCAAGTGAAACAAAATTATGCAACATGTTTTTATTGATTGTGAAAGCTGATGTGCAAGAGAATAAGTGGGGAAATTTTAAGAAATATAAAAAATGGGTTTTTTTTTTTAATCGTCGCCAGAATTTCCCACTGTATGTTGTTTTCTTGAAGTTAGCGCGATTGTATCTCCTTACTAAAAAGCGATATTATTATAATCTTTGGCAGTTTGATAAATAAGCATGTTGAGAACCTAATGCGGAATTTTCACCGCTCTGTCGCACGCCTTTTCTGAAATAAAGACCTGCGAAGTAGGCCAAGAAAGGTTTCCTGGGTCGATTTTGAGATTTTTTATAAAAATATATACACTACCCAGAGAAACCAAAAATAACTGAACGCAAGCGAAAGCATGCATATATTTAGCTAAACAAATATGAAGTACGTAGCTTTAGTATATTTTGTGTAACTCATCACCAAAGTAGGGAAAAACAGCAGAGCAGATAAGCGTGGCACTCCACCTCGTCGTCATTATTGATTTTCGGTGCTTCGAAAAAAATTTTTTCAGCAAAACCAATTGCGGATCTCTTCTTTCCACTCATCAGGCAACAATATATAAAATTTTGAAATAAATTTAAGAGGTCGACCGGCCATGCTTTGTTCGATCTTACGTGGAATCACCCAGTCTATTATAAACACATTTGGACTATCTCCGTGTAGAACTTCTCGAACGTCACGGGGTGTTCCTGAGGGTCTCTCACATTAAATTGTATAATTTGTGTGTCCATACTAAAAGAAAACTGGTGCTGTATGTACAAAAAGTAATTGTTGCATTAGCATACAGAGTCCTTTCGAGGCACTGTAACAGTGAATTTGTCATTTGTGAAGCGGTCAAGCGAACCTCGCCGCATGTTCGGCGCTTGAGGCGCCGTCAGGATACGTGTAGTGTTTATTGCCTCTTCTGAGGCGGTGGAAACGCTCTCTTGCGAGTGGGAATTGCCACGTGAAAGCTTCGCCACGGAGGATGAGACATTTGCACCCACAAGGCCGCGATTTGATGTGACCGTCTTTAGGGTCTGAGCTGCGCTCTCTTACCAGTGCTCTCAGGACTAGGAGAAGGTGAGGGAGCCTTGGCTGCACCCTCAGTGGGGACTGATGGTATTCCTAGGCGTTCGCTTCGCAGAGTGCAGGCTACCGCCGAAAACTGTTTTGGTGCCGGCAACCCTAGTGTAACAGGGCTTGGTTTATCTACGATAGGGCAAGTCAGCCTCTACCATGGGTGAGAGGGCCACAACGAAGAGCTCTCTGCAAATAAGCTGGAGGCAGCTGCTGTGACGCTGCCCCCGACGTGCCGCACCTGCGTAGGTTTTGTTTTAAATAGGTGGCAACTCTTCTGACTTCCAGAATGCATTGGCCCCGCGAAGGATGGTCTCGGCGCTTGCCGGTGGTTGGAGCAGGAATTAAGGTCGGTAAGGAAAGATAGGGGCTGAGGTAGTTACCTTCTACTCCCGGTCGCTGCTTCCTTGCTTCAGTTGTCAATCGTGTTCCGAACGCTCGTCTCCTGGTGGCCACGCGCGACCTGTTTTGGCGGCCAGCAACTTTGTCGTTCCAACCAATCATCGCGCGCTCTTTCGTAGTCGAGAACCTGTCGGAGGGGACGAGGAGGTCATTCGAGGGAAGGAGCTGCGGGCCTCGAAAAGTTAAAGGATAGCTTTTATTTCCCACAGCATCTTGGTTATTAGTACGTGCAATGAGAATTGCGCATTTTTCTTTGGCAGGGGAAGGTACAGTCTTTACGCTCCACCCCACGTAACAAGCTCATTTGCATGTGTCGTCATAAATCATGTACTTGTCCGGGCCGCAGAGGAGCGCGTACACAAACTCGCAGCACGTGTCGTTGCCATTGAGTGCTTCGTCGGTAAGCCAAAAGCTGCACCCTGTTCCTGTAGGAAAGAGAATAAATAGATTGAGAAAATGCAATTCAAACCGAACACGCTGTCGTTTTAAAATCACGCCGCCGCAAAGGTACATGGGGGCAACCGGTAATTTGTTCCGAACAGTTCCAGCGCCATGACCAACTTATATTCCGCTTCTTCTGTAGCCCAGGCGTTCCTTCGAAACCGGCGCGATTTTGAGGAACCGAAACGTCACGTCAATTAGTAATAGAACTTGCCGATTTTGTAGAATAAATGCAATGAAAAGCATTCGAATGTCAGAGTTCTTAAGCCTGTATTTCAGGAATTCTGAGAAAGTCATTTGATAAACTATGCTCTCAGCTTTTATCATGGAATAGACGAAGGCGAACATGTGCAAAAATTTTCTGACGGTAATAATGAATA
>JALIZH010029526.1:0-29728 GCA_030522465.1 Rhipicephalus appendiculatus | reverse complement strand
GCAGCGATAGGGATGTTCCAGTAGGAAACACCGGTCCATCACTGCGTGCTTTGCGCCCCCCAGGTTTCTCTCCTGTGCAACGCTGCGATTAGCGCCAGCGTCAACGCCGCCGCCAGTGTAAGCGTTAGCGCCCGCTGCTTCGCATCTACACATGGTTTCCTTTAGCGGGAGATGGTGTAATTTTTAAGGCGAAAGCCTATAATGTCTCATCCTCACGTCCGTCCGGTGTCCGTCCGACCTCCGTCCGGCGTCCCTCCGTCTGTCCGTCCATCTGTCTGTCTGTTCGTCCGTCCGTCCGTCCTTCCGTCCGTCCATGTCCGTCCGTCCATCCGAGCTCTGGCACGGAGCCATGTGGCCACCGCGATGCGCAGACGGACGCCGGTCGCGTCGGACTCTATAGCACTCGCGCTTTGCTTGCATAGCGTCGCTGTGCCCAGAGTTTGCAATCATTCTGACCGACGCCGTCTCAATGGACCCAGGCGTTCACGGAATACACTTTCCAATTTACAAAGGGTCCGTCAATTTAAGAGCTGGAACGCGGATGGCGTTTGCACGATGGGCAAAGCGCGAGAAAATACTAGCGCATGCTAACGGATGAAGCTGAGTCTCGCATATCGCTGCGATTCGCGGTAAAAAATAAAGAAGAAAACAGTCACCCATTCGGTTTGTGTGTTATCCCACTGAGAGTGTAAAAGAAAAAATACATGAAAAGACATGGCATAATCAGTGGAATGGCCACACGCTTTCGCCGAACACATTTTGGAATGTACAAAGTGTCCTTCAATTTTTTAAACAAGCCTCCACTCGAATTCCAGCCTTCACTTGGCCGAGCTGAGCACAGCGCCGCCGCTCGACTGAAGAAGACTCGGTGGTTCTCACGAAATGATGCCGGCTATCGCTCATATGCAGTGAACATTTTTGCCGAAAAGTGAATCTACCATCGACATTCTTGAGTCAAGGTGGAGCGCTGAGTGAAGGGACGTTCTAGAATACTGGGGCTAGACAGACAAGCCGACGAACGCGTCCACTGTAGGCTCGTGCACATCTGCCACGCCACTAATAATTTCGCGCGGCTTGGCACGGGGTGGCGGAGCAAGCCACAATTGCTTTAGCTATCAGGAACCGAAAATGGTCACACGTTTATAGTGATTCCAAAGCAGCAATTAAGAGCCTTGACAAGGGCTACGTTGCTGGGACTGCAGCTAAACTTATCGACAAAGTCGACGTTATCGAAACTGATATCAGATGGTTTCCGGCACATATGGGTCAAGTGGACGAGACTCGGGTCAACCTCAACGAGGTGACGAATGACCGAGGACTCGCTTGCCATGCCGGTCAGATCCGACCCGAAGCCCACGACCATTCCGGGGATTATAAAGATCATTTAATCACGTACAACGATATCACAAAATACTACTACTTGGGGCGTACGCGATTCCCACTGCCACACGTAAAGTTGAACAGGGCTCAGGCAGTCACGCTACGTTTACTGCAAACGGGGACTTACCCCACTCCGTATATTCTAAGCAAAATTCATCCCGAAAGTGAAATTCAAAAAGAATGTAACGCGTGCGGTGGCATCATTGAAATCAGACACATGCTGGCGGGCTGTCCCACGACTCTTGCCGACCCCGAAGCAAAATGGCTTTACTGGCAGGAGATGGTCCAAAGCTCTTCATATTGTTACGGGGTTTGTACGAGAGGTTTATTCGCAATGAGCTGGGCGGCGAATGTCAACCAGTAGTGCACGTCGTTCTTCTCTTTCTTTCTACTCTGTTGTTGTTGTCGCTGCTGCTCCTTCACTATGGATTAGACCCACTAACATTGCTCCTCTTGCAGACGAAGCCCTCCGGTCGAGAAGTTAGTTAGGGCGTCGCTGTGTAAAAGGCTTCAGGCGTGCTATATGCGTGACTTCGGTCTTGGATGACCGTCTTCCACTGGCAGTGAGGCGTGCAATCCTATAGTTCAGCTCACTAAGACGCTCTATCACAACGAACGGTCCAACATTGTCAGCGAGCAGTTTTTGACACACTCCACGTTTCCGTACCGGATTCCATAGCCACACTAGGTCACCGGGATTGTAGGTGACCTGACGGTGTCGACAGTCATACCGGGATTTATAGTGCTCCTGTGAAGCCAGAGTGCGCAATCGGGCGAGGCGCCGAGCCTCCTCCGCCCGGCACAGCGTTTCCGCGATACAAGCCTCGTTGTGACTACAGAAAGCAAAGATAGTGTCTAAAGTGTATCGCGGTGGGCGAGCGTAAAGAAGAAAAAAACGGGCTGTATCCAGTGGTCTCATGCTGCGCGGTATTATATGCGTACGTGAGAAACGGCAGCACTTCGTCCCAGTTTTTGTGGTCCGAGCTAACGTACATGGATATCATGTTCACCAGGGTTCTATTCGTACGCTCAGTCAAGCCATTGGTCTGAGGGTGATAGGGCGTCGAATGTCGCAGGTTTGAGGCACACAGACGTAAGAGTTCTTCAACAATATCAGCTGTAAACTGACGGCCACGATCACTAATGATCACGCGAGGAGGACCATGACGAAGTATTATCGAATGCAGTACAAACTGTGATACCTCGGTTGCAGTTGCAGAGGGTAGCGCCGCCGTCTCGCAGAACCGAGTCATGTAGTCGGCGCATACTATAATCCAACGGTTGCCTTTGGATGAACGTGGGAACGGTCCTATCAGGTCGATGCCTACCTGTTCAAAAGGTGAGCTGGGTGGCACCATGGGCTTTAGGTAACCGACTGGAGAAGTAGTAGGTCTCTTGTGGCTTTGGCTCTCGGCACAGCTGGCTACGTACGTCTCCGTTGTCTTGCGCATTTGAGGCCAGTAAAACCTTTCTTTGGCACGATGAAGTGTCCGCGTGGATCCTAGGTGACCTGAAGTTGGGTCATCGTGCACGACGCGCAAAACCGACGAGCGAAGGGCTTCTGGCACCACGAGAAGAAACTGTGCACCTGTCGCGGAGAAATTCTTCTTGTACAGCAACCCATCTCGAACACAAAAATGGCACGCTGTTGACTCTTTCGCGGCACAGAAAAGTGGCCCTAAACTCGGATCTTCACGCTGTTCTTTTGCGAAGGCTGCGACACTTGGGAAATCCCGATGTACAGTTGCAATTAAATGGTCAAAACTGTCAGCGTCGCATTCCGTTGCACGCAGAGGCATTCTGGAAAGGCAATCGGCATCAGCATGCCGTCGCCCGCTCTTGTAGGAGACGGTGAAGCTGTACTCTTGCAGACGTAAGGCCCATCGTGCAAGGCGTCCCGACGGATCACGAAGATTGACGAGCCAGCATAGAGAGTGATGGTGGGTGACGATAGTGAACTCACGCCCATACAGGTACGACCGAAACCGTTGCACGGCGAAAATAACAGCGAGACATTCCTGTTCAGTAACCGTGTAGTTACGTTCGGGTTTGCTTAACGACCGACTTGCATATGCGATGACATGTTCTTTGTTGTCTATGCGCTGAACAAGAACGGAACCAAGACCTACACCACTCGCATCTGTGTGAACCTCTGTTGGCGTTGAGGGATTGAAGTGTCGGAGAATTGGCTGTGACGTCAGCAGAAACTTCAGTTGTCGAAAGGAAGCAGAACACTCCGGCGTCCACTCAAATTGGGTGTTCTTGTGCAGGAGGTTCGTCAAAGCATACGCGACATCAGCAAAGCGAGCAATGAATCGCCTAAAGTAGGAGCATAGCCCCAAAAAGCTGCGAAGTTCTTTGATAGACTTAGGTGGCTCAAATGCTTCAACAGCCTCTGTTTTTGCAGGGTCGGGTCTCACGCCGTCTTTGTCCACTAGATGCCCCAACACCAAAGCTTGGCGTTCACCGAAATGACACTTTTTGGAGTTAAGCACAAGACAAGCCTTCCGTATGCAGCTTAGGACAGTGTCGAGACGCGCGTTGTGCTCGTCAAAGGTTCGACCAAAGATGATAACATCGTCGAGATAGCACATGCATATCTCCCATTTTAAACCTCGTAGAATGGTGTCCATGAAGCGTTCGAAGGTGGCGGGCGCGTTACACAAGCCGAATGGCATAACGTTAAATTCAAAAAGTCCATCGGGCGTTACGAACGCTGTTTTTTCTTTGTCTTCGTCATGCATCGGGATTTGCCAGTAGCCGGATCTCAAGTCAACAGAAGAAAAGTAAGAAGCCGCATGAAGACAGTCTAAAGCATCGTCTATACGCGGCAGCGGGTAGACATCTTTCTTAGTAATGCTGTTGAGCCGCCGGTAATCCACACAAAATCGCCAACTGCCATCTTTCTTTTTGACGAGAATGACAGGTGCAGCCCAAGGGCTGGCGGACTCCTGAATTACTCCCTTCTGCAGCATTTCTTCAACTTGCTCGCCAATTGTCTTACGTTCGTCGGGTGACACGCGGTATGGCTTCTGTCGTATAGGGTGTGCTGACCCTGTATTTATACGATGGCGGACTCGAGACGTCGGTATAGGGGTATCGTTTTGCGAGAAGTCGAACACCTGCGCGTGCTTCGATAAAACACCCAGTAACGCGTGGCGCTCAGTCGTGCTTAGTGACTTGCTTACCATCCGAAGTAGTTTGGAGTCCGAAGGGCAGGAATGGAGGGACTCGTCTGCAGCAGCCTCGAGTACAGCCAGGAAAGTCGGTGTTTCTTCCTTGAATAGCGCGAGCTTCATGCCAGCCGGTAGAAGTATGGACTGACCCGTGTAATTCATCGTCCATAACCCGGAACGTCCTTCCACGACTGACACTAAGCAATGCGGCACCAACACATTCTTTTTTACACAGGCCGAGTGAAGGGGTTCCGTTGCGGCAATAAATGTTGTAGGAGCAGTGCCGGAGCAAATGACCGGGACGCAGATGCTACTATGTGCGGGCACGACGATATCCTCAGCGACACAAAAGGCACTCTCATGGCGGCGTGGCAAGCTCTCCATGAGTCCGGTCATAACTTCATCGCGTACCGACAGCTCCCCACTTCGACAGTCAACATTTGCACCACACTCCCGCAAGAAGTCTATGCCTAAAATAACATCGTGCGTAGATCGCGGAATAACGGCGAATTCAGTACAGAATACTCTGCCACACAAAGAAACGTCAGCAGTGCAAACACCAACCGGGCACAACGTGTCACCACTAACGCTACGAAACGTCGATGTATTGTTCCAGTGAAACATAACTGTTTGTCCGAGCAGAGCTTTAAAACTAAGACTCATCACCGAAATCGTTCCACCAGTATCTACAAGAGCCATAGTAGGCACACCATCCACACACACATTAACTTTGTTTTTCAGCATGAAGGCTGTCGGAGGCATATCGTTTGGCAGCGTACAGTATCCAGCGACCTCACCCCCCATCGGCCGCACTGCCTAGTTTTCCGGAGGTGGTGATGGGAAGCGACGCCGTGGCGACGGGGACTGCGGATTAGACCCACTAACAATATCAAGATCAGCTACGGGCTGTCGAGAAGGTCCACGATGACGCCCTAAGGCTCGGCTTGACGGTACCAACGTGGACGCGGCCCGCCTCGGTCTGAAAGACCGCGCTTCAGGACTGTAATAAAGTTTTGTGAATGAATGAATGTCACGGGGTATCCTTTCTTCGCTTCAAGGCCACGCGGTGATACACAGCGTAACTCGCTCAAAAATTTATAAACTAAATAACCTGATTTTATTGCAATAATAAAATTTTATTCATTCATTCAATCCAGCGGGAGGGATCGTCCTGGCTCCTGGCGACACGGGCCCGTTGAACGCCTGGAGGCTCTCGAGAAGCCCGTCGCATGCTGAGGGCATCGCTCCACATTTTGGTGCGGAAGGGACGCAAGATGACAGGGAGGGGAGTCAACAATTTTGCGACGCACTCCACCATGACGTGGAACGCCGTTGGGGACCTGCCGCAGGCCGGGCTAGAGTTCACGTAGCGGTCTGGGTTCTCGATGAACGGACGATGAAACATATGCCTCCTCAACGTGTCGTGACGAAAACCGCTGACATGCCCAGAGAATCCGCGATCGTAAATGCACGCGATTATGTTGACTCATACTGAAACACTCCCAGCGCTCCCGAACCTCACACCTGCGTTTTGACGACCGCTTGTGCGCGGCAAGCTTTGCTGCCACTTGTATTTGCGAGCGGAAGGTGAACGCCAGTAGTGCTTCGGTGACTTCACATTCCGGCTAGGTAAACATGCAGTCCCATAATCTGCTACCTCGCTCTGCTCGTAATTTAAGCCAGTTATCACAAGCATTTGTGCCGGTGGCAGGTCTGCACCATCTTTGCAAGCACAGGGGTGTGCTTCTCAGGGACCGAGCGCCAGTAGTCGAAACAACACGCACTTCTCACCCATCTGTGCACCCCTCCGTAACACGCGAGAAATAAAATGCTCATTTTTAATCAATTAATCGTTGGGGTTTACCGTCCCAAATTGCAAAGTGCAAACGCGTCTCCGGCTCCTATCTTTAATTGCATCTACCTCGAACTTTCGCTCACGGTAGACGCTGCTTTTTCGCTCAGAACCAAACATGCCAACGCCGCCGAAAACAAGTTGTGTCGATAAAAAAAGAAAAAAAATGCCCCCACCTCCCCGAAGGGAATCGTGAGGAAATGCGAATGCATTTCGCGCGCGCTTCACTACATTTATATATACGTGCGAGCGAGCGGACGGGAGAGTGGGGCGCAGGGAGAAGAGAGAGCGAACGGCGAGAGAAGGAGCGGCGAAGCACTGCACCTACCCTCTGCTACACTCTCTCCACACACGCGGGAGCTCCGCCGAGCTTCCGCGATGCGAGCGCCCTCACACACCAGAGCGCGCTCCTCCTCTCCACTCACTCTCCGCTACTCCGCCCGCACCACCTGCTCCGGTTGCTAGGGGCCAGGATAAGCGCGCGCCCGCAGCTGTTGCTATGGGAGAGGGAGTGAGAGTGGAGACATAACACCTGCCGTCGCGCACACCACCTCAACCTATCCTCCTCCTCCTCCTCCGCAGACAACGCCGGACAACGGATGCCTGACATAGCCCGACTAAGAAATGCATTCACATTTAAAAAAAAAAAGATGCGACTTGCATCAAGCGGCGGCTAAACGGCGAGAGAAACACGAGAAACATGATAACAGAACCTTACGACGCATGCGCGCGCGAGGAAAGAAAAAAATAAAGAAATGGAGAAACACAAGGAGAGGAGAAACGTGCGCGCGCCTGAAGCAGCTGAAAGGCCTGCCGTCGCCCGTCGTTGTCTTCGCCATTTCGACGCGTTGTTCAGTAGTTGAATTTTGCTGATTGCTCAGCTGCGTCTGAGGCGTGTTCATGTGTGTGAGCGACTATGATCTCGACACTGGACGTGAACGGCATTTACCCCCGTGTTCTAGAACGTTCCTTCACTCAAAGCTTCACCTTGAGTTGAGAAAGTCGATCGCAGCGTCGTCTCTAGGCAGAAAAAATACCGGCAGATCCCACGCACTGTGGGAATCGATGTAATGCGAAGCAGCCAGCAAGGAGCAAATCATGCTGTACATAATATGCATGTCATTATTTACATGTTAGGACCTCTCATTTGTCTTCGTCATACAGTCACGTCACGCAATACAAATTTTGGTGTATATCAAGCTAGCGAACTGGACGCAAGCTCACCTAGAGCGTGGCATGTAAATGGCATTGTAGATGACATGCATGCCAACATTTTTATTTTACCACCTGCCACTTATGTTCGCTTAATTTTTTACCTCGAATCGCAGCGAGACGCGAGACCAATCTGCCTACGTTTCGCATGCGTTCGTATTCTCACGCTTTGCGCATCGTGCAGACGCCATTTGCGTTCCAGCGTTTAAATTGACGGACACTTTGTCGATTCCAAACTGTGTTCCTCGAACGCCTGTGCCCACTGAGACGGGGTCGGTCAGAATGGAACGTGATGAGCGCGTCTCCCTCCTCGCATGTTAGAGACGCTGGCCACAGCGACGCTACGCAAGCCAAGCGCGAACGCTGTAGAGTCCAACGCGACCAGCGTCCGTTTGCGCGCCCCAGCGCCCTGGCACCGTGCCAGGGCACGGCTGGAGGGTATATCAAGCTAGCGAAATGGCGACAGGAGTACCATCAGCGTGGAATGCAAGTCATGTTGCACATGACATGTCATGATTTCCATATTACCACTTGTCACTTATGCTTGTCGTACAGTAACGTCACTCAATACTAAATTTGGTGTATATCAAGCTAGCGAAACGGCCCCGAGAGTGTGATGAGCGTGGCATGCAAGTCATGTTGCACACGACATGCTGGGCATGATTTTCATATTACCACTTGTCATTTATACTCGTCATACAATCACGTCGTTTTATACCAAATTTGGTGTGTAGCAAGCCAGTGAAGGTGCCACGGGAGTACCATGAGCATAGCATGCAAGTCATGTTGCACATGACATGTCATGATTTCGATATTACCACTTGTCATTTATGCGCGTCATACAATCAGGTCACTTTATACCAAATTTGGTGTATATCTAGCACGCGAAGCGGCCACGGGAGTACCATGGGCGTGGCATGTAAGTCATGTTGCACATGACATCATGATTTCCATATTACCACTTCTTATTTATGCTCGTCAAACAGTGACGTCACGCAATACCAAATTTGGTGTATATCAAGCTAGTGAAACGGCCGTCAGCGCACCATGAGCGTGGCATGTAAATCATGTTGTACATGACATGCTAGTCATAATTTTCATATCACCAGCTGTCATTTATGTTGGTCATGCAGAAATGTCTGATAGTACCAATTTTTTTATATATCGACTTAAGAAAACGGCCTCAGGAGCACTATGGCCATGACGTGTAAATCATACTTTTCATGACAAGTTAGTCATGATTTTCATGATCTGACCAGTCATTCATGTTTGTCATACAGTCATGTTATGCCATAACAATTTTGGTATACATCCAATTAACGATACGGCCAGGAGAGCACAAAGTCGAAGGCGGCTAGATAGATAGATATATAGATACGCTCAAAGTCACCGAAGTTTGCTGAGAAATGCTTCGCATTTAAAAATCACTGCATACCAGTGATAATGTGCAGCGATCCTTGAGAAACGCAGCGTCATCTTCAGTCGAGCGGCGGCGCTGTGCTCAACTCGGTCAAGTGAAGGACGAAACTCGAGTCGAGGATTGTTTGTGAATACGGGGGTTAGCGACGGCAGTGCAGCATCCCGTGCTGTGTGTGCGTTGGTTTCGTGATTGTCTGGAGCCTCAAGAGAGCTTGCAGCTGCGTGACTGACTGCCCGGCCAACGCATGGTTCGGCACAGTCGGGAATACGAACGGTAAGTGGTGCTTCTGTTTTCTCTGCTTCGCGTCCTATCGTCGTTCAGATGTGTAGTAGTGCACGGTGTGTCGCCTGTAAAGTACAATAAAAAGCATTAGGCGCAAATACGTGTGATGCCCGATGAGCGTTTAAAAAGCTTTTGTGATGGCATAGGCGTCGCACGGCCAGTCTATCGAAGCTCGCATGCGCCTCGATAAAGGCGATTTGTGCGTTATAATGTATTTGCTTCCCATAAAACGTGAATGTGGCAGCGTGTTTGCAGAAAATATACACTTATGCGAAAGCCCTCGGTTATCATGCCGGAATAAGTGCTTTAAGCCGCGTGAGTGGTACAATAGTTGTGTTTGGCTGCGGACCCTAAAGTCGCGATTGGACCCCGGCCGCGGCGGTCGCATTTCGATGGAGGCGAAATATTAGACAAAACTGTGCATAGGCAAAAATCAGATGTATGCATTAAGGGACAAGGAAGGCAAGGTTACAACCAATATGAATAGAATAGTTGAGGTAGCGGAAGAGTTCTACAGAGATCTGTACAGCAGCCGAGACAATCAGGATGACAATGTAAGAAGCAATAATAGCCCAGAGGAATCTGACATCCCACCAGTATTGACAGGAGAAGTAAAGAAAGCCCTAAAGGGAATGCAAAGAGGCAAAGCCGCTGGTGAGTATCAGGTAACATCAGACTTGTTGAAAGACGGTGGAGAGATTATGTTAGAAAAACTGGCCACCCTGTATACGAAGTGTCTCTCGACAGGGAGGATACCAGATTCTTGGAAGAATGCCAACATCATCTTGATCCATAAGAAAGGGGACGTCAAGGACCTGAAAAATTACAAGCCCATCAGCTTACTGTCCGCCGTCTACAAGCTATTTACAAAAGAAATTGCTAACAGAATTAATACGACATTAGAGTTCAATCTACCAAAGAACCAGGCAGGCTTTCGTACAGGCTTCTCAACAACAGACCATATTCATACTACCAATCAGGTGATAGAGAAATGCGCGGAATACAACCAACCCCTATACATAGCCTTCATAGATTACGAGAAGGCATTTGATTCGGTGGAGACATCAGCAGTCATGCAGGCACTGCGGAATCAGGGCATCGACGAAGCCTATTTAAACATAATGGAAGAAATCTACAGCGGATCCACAGCCACTATAGTCCTCCATAAAGAAAGCGACAGAATCCCAATAAAGAAGGGCGTACGGCAGGGAGACACGATCTCTCCAATGCTATTCACCGCGTGTTTACAGGAGGTTTTCAGGGCCCTAGATTGGGAAGAGTTAGGGATAAGAGTTAATGGAGAGTATCTCAGTAACCTGCGATTCGCTGATGACATTGCATTGATGAGTAACGCGGGAGACGAATTACAGCTTATGATTACTGAACTGGATACGGAAAGTAGAAGAGTAGGTCTGAAAATTAATACGCATAAAAGTAAAGTAATGTGGAGCAATCTTGGCAGAGGACAGCGCTTTGCGATAGGTGGCGAGACACTGGAAGTTGTAAAGGAGTACGTCTACTGAGGACAGGTAGTAACCGCGGAGCCGAACCATGAGAGTAAAAAAACTAGAAAAATAAGGATGGGATGGGGCTCATTCGGCAAGCATTATCAAATCATGAATGGTAGTCTACCACTATCCCTCAAGAGGAAGGTATATAACAGCTGCATCTAACCGGTACTTACCTACGGAGCAGAAACCTGGACACTTACAAAGAGGGTTCAACTTAAACTGAGAACGACGCAGCGAGCGATGGAAAGGAAAACGATAGGTGTAACCTTAAGAGAGAGGAAGAGAGCAGAGTGGGTCAGGGAACAAACGGGGGTTAAGGATATCATAATTGAAATCAAGAAGAAGAAATGGATATGGGTCCGGGCACGCAGCACGTCGGCAGGATAACCGCTGGTCATGCGCAGTTACCCTTAAGTAACCGCTGGTCATTAAAGGTAAGTGACTGGATTCCAAGAGATGGCAAACGCGTGAGGGGGGAGCCAGAAAATTAGGTGGGTAGATGAGATTAAGAAGTTTGCAGGTATAACGTGGCAGCAGAAAGCACAGGACCGGGTTAATTGGCGAAGCATGGGAGAGGCCTTTGCCCCGCAGTGGGCGTAGACAGGCTGATGATGATGATAATGATGATGAAATTTTAGAAGCTTGTACTCTGCGATGTCAGTGCACGTTAAAGAACACCAGGCTTCTGGAGTCTTCATTAAGGCGGACCTCATATTATAGTTTTGGCCCGTTAAACCCTCAATATTATTGTTATTATTTGTTGTCATACTTGATTTGTTTGTGCTTTTCTTCAGTCTCAGTGCCGACTTGTGTGCATTATTAACCTGTGGCATCACCCGGTGCTCTTGTTTTGGCAGAATTTACGCTGGATACAGAGTGAACTACATTTTTGTATTACACTCTTCTTCCGGGTTTAAGACAAAAAGAAACACAAAAACATTTGGATAATTATCACCATGAAGTTATTTTCCTTGCTTTTCATCATTATCATCATCATATCATGGTCTAATAACGCTATTAGGTTGGGTTTAATTGACTGCTCAGAATAGATTCTGCTGCAGGGATATGATTATGGTGATATGTGACAGTCATCTGCTAAGTGACAGTGCGTATGGTGAAGCACATGCAGTTTACGGTATTATCATTTAGTGACATATATCAACACTGGAACCCTCCTGGATTTCATGTAAATATTCTCAGCCATTTGAAAATGTGTGAGCTGTGCCCGACTATTGCAGTCACATCAGTGCAAGTCAGCTCAACCCAATCCTGATGGTAGAGGGACAATCATAAAAAATTGTGACTTACATAAGACTATTATAAAGCTGTGAAGAAAAGCTAAGCAGCCGTTAAACATTATTGCAGTTAAAAAAACAACTAGTGTTCGGCTAGGACAAGGCATCTTTATAGTCATTTGTTATGGTTTACTTCTGTAACCCACGTGTAAGCTTTCCGACATTCATGCTTCTTGATGAATGTAAATATTGAGTTTACTTCGGCGTCAGAAAGCAGTAGCACGCAGGTCACCACATAACTCCATCGCAAATTCATGAAGGAAGTGCTGTTGTGCGCCTAATCCATGCTGTCCCATGCTCTGTTTTCAGTTCTTTCATTAGAATGATACCTGGCAAACAACCTAATTTATAAGAAACTCAAGTGCTGTGCTTTTGACAAAATAGGTGTGGAGTGAGCTTGAAGCTGCAAGAATTTGTTTTTTGGTCTCACCACACAGGCAGTGCTACTTTGGTTGGCCATAGTGTGAAGTACTTATGCCACGAAAAACGCAGAACACAAGGAGATAGACAGTGGAAAACCGATTGTCCCTTGTGTATCTTCCTTGTGTGCTGCGTTTTTCTTGCGCTAAGTAACTTTTTGTCAGTGCGCACCAACTAGACCCTCATGACGTCTTGTTAGTGTGAAGGTTATCAATGTTTGTACAGTTGGCAAAGCTACACTACTGAACTTGATGTGTATATTTCCAAATGCTCCAAGACTTTATTTGAAAGAAGGAAAGCGAGACATAGATAGTAACACAGGCATGTCTGCCAGCTGTTAATCTGGCTGGCCATGCTCTGCAAACGAAGGGCGTACGAGGTTAAAAGATAACAGAGAAAAACTTAACAGGAAAGAAGAGTACGATACCTTTTAAAGCATGCAGCGCGCTGCACGTTTCGACCTGTTGCCATTCGTCGCTTGACATTCCAATTTGTTGCTATCGAATTCATTGTTTCGCCTTGAAGCGAAACTGTGACTTTTTTTAAAACTCGGGAGTCGCGATGATTCTTTCGCGACTTGCATGGGACTGAGTGATTTCTCGGTTGTTTCAAATTCAGAAACATAGCAAGACAGTATTCGAAAGCCACATCAGTTGCTACCTTAACACCTCGGCGACCACGCCTGTTGAGTCGGGCAATTTCTACCGGACGGCCTCAGTCGACCTCATATACCCACGGCGGCATCCGACGCAACGAAGGGACAGGATCTCAAGGACTTCGATCGCGAGCAGACTTTCTTTCAGGTTAGCGCGCTCTTTTACATGCATGCTCGAAAGTCTCTTTGCATGTTATAGAAATTGTGAAGCTTTGCCATTAAAACAAACCATGAGGCTATGGCTGGCGAAGGTTTTCTTTTCTTCAATACCTACTAGTCCCGCTTTTGGGGTATCGTATAAACAATATCGTGAAGCAAACGTGCCATCTGTGCTCCGGGACTCTGTCTACGTTCTCCAAGCCCCTTACTCCCCTCCCACTCTAACTCTATATTTTCCCCCCATTCCCCCCCCGAGTGTCGCGGTTGTGGTGTCCTCGCCTGAGAGACAAGTTACTGCGTCACTCCCCCATTCTTCACCTTTCCCCAACTCAGAATCTCTCTCAGAAGCATATATATACATAGTTTCGTTTTTTTTTTTGCGGATACGGTGATTAAGTAGAGGTAAAGAACAAACCTCCCATGCAAGAGGGAATGAGAGGCTTATGCACGGATGAGGACATCCGATGCCGCGCAATGCTCCACCAAAACAGAAAAATCTACCCGCGTGTTCAATGGTAACCAAAGAGAAACAATGCATCTCATTCCCAGGATTTGGAGACATTCGTGGGTGGCGCCATCTCTCGGCGGCAGCAACCGCATCCTGCCATAACTGAATGGGAAATAGGCGAAAAAAATCATATCTTTTGAAATAAGCTAGTTATCAAAAACGACTGGGATCTATACAGCAGAGACCTACTAGAACACTGTGGCGAAATTTCAGTATCGCACTACAAAACCTGTGGCTTCCCTAGACAATTGAACACCCCCATTGGAAATACATGGGACCCATTGTTAAATACTAAACACTCTGGGAAGCCACGCGGTTTGTAGTGCGACACTGTAATTTTGACAGAATGTTTAATTAAGTCTCTGCTTTGTAGAACCGGGAGTCGTTTTTGATAACTAGCTTTTTTCATGAGATATGATTTTTTTCGCCTACTTCCCATTCAGTTACGGCAGGCCATCGCTGTCACCGACAAGAGAGGGCGCTAAGTGCAAATGTCCCCAAATCCTGGTCATGTTTGTCATTGAAAAATTGTTCTATGAAAACACCAATCACGTTAATTTCGCCATTCTAGGTCTATTATTAGAGAAAAAAAACGAAGGGAAGGTATCTCTTTTAAATTTTGTGCCGAGAATTTCCGCGTGGCGTCAGGGGTTTAAGCGTGTATTTTTCATATTTTGTCGGCAGTGGCCCAACGAAATTTTCTGAACTTGGTATGTTAAATCTATGGCGTCCTCAGAGGACAATGTAGTTCATTTTTACAGAATAGGAACGGCGTATGCGCTAGTAGACACCCACAAAATTTATGACGTTACGGTGATTGGTGCGGCAACGTCAAAAGGGCGCCGCCCCCCGCCTTTTCGGTTTGCGCGGTCTCTCGCTCACCAAGCATCTTTTCGCGGCAAGTGTGGGAAATTTGGCATTGTAATGAGTCATTTAGTAATACAAAAGAAATCTTTTCTTTTCCCTTTAGTGTCCCTTTAATGAAAACAAGTTTCAAATTGCATTAAAAGATTCACGTTCATAAAGAGCGTACTTATTGCGATGTTTCAGCTTAGGACCGAACATGTTTGTACCGTAGGTAGTGTATTCTCAAGGAACCACACAATGGACTTAGGGCTTGTCGCGAACATTACCTGCTTCACGACGGCAAGCAGAAGTATTTTTAGATGCCAAGCGTCTGATGGCGAAGTTCAATCCGGTGGTGGTGGTGGTGGTGGTGGTGTGCGGCCGACCACCCTTACTGTGCATGCGCAAACCCTTTAAAAAAAATAAAGATAAAAACCTCCTCTCCCCCTCTCTCTCCTCTAGGCATCCCTGCCCGCGGCGACCACACCCTCCACTGCGCATGCGCGTCCCCCCCCCTCTCTCCTCTCCTACGCTCCCCCCCTCTCTCGCCTCGTGACGCCGACGCAGGCCGCGTCTGCTAGCGAGTTTCTTGGTTGAAAAAACCGACCGCTCGCGCTGCACAACCGTTCTCTGGCTACCCCGTATATATGGCACTGGATCTTGACCTCCAAGGTGGTGCCGGTGGGAGATTTCTCCTGTGCGTTGTTGAACAGTAAAAATTCGCAGCGTGCGCGTTAACTGAAAGCGGTCTGCGGGTCTCTGTGTCCAGTCGGAGTCTTCTGTCTCGCATTGCACATTAGCAGCGATTGGCATGTTCCAGCAGGAAACACCGGTCTATCACTGCGTGATTGCGCCTCCCCAGGTTTCTCTCCTGCGCAACGCCGCGATGAGCGCCAGTGTCAACGCCGCCGCCAGTGTAAGCGTTAGCGCCCGCTGCTTCACGTCTACACATGGTTCTCTTTAGCGGGAGATGGCGTAATTTTTTAAAGACGATAGTTTTTCTTGGGATACTTAAACGGAGAAATTTTGGTCTGTCTGTCTGTTACTCTGTTTGTCGGCACGTCACACGATTCAGCCACCCGGCCAAAGTTTAACCACTTTCTGAGCGCCCAGCCATCTTGCACAAGTATTTTTGTTCATACTTGTGAACATTGTCGATCAAAAAGCAAATGTTACGCATGTCTGAGGAGCAACGTCAATAAATAAGTAGTCTCTGGTATGTTTCTTTATAAGAAAATACATAGATACGTAATTATGAAGACCCCAGCGTTTCTTAGGCTGCGCTCAAAAAGCGACGCTATGCACGAAAAAGCCCTCGGCCGACGATATGTTGCTGCTGGGTTCTGCACAAGGTCATGTTTCTCGACAGCACTGCCAGATGGCGTCCATGTCTCACGCAGCGCCTCTTCTATTTTATCAAGGCCAGCCAGATGCAGCCGATTCAACATAGAGAAAGCGCTGTCTGGGGCAAGGCAAAACAGTGTAGTACGGCCGGCAGAAGACTATCGTCTTTCGACGACATTTGCGGCGAAGCTCGCAGTTACGCGGCCAATTTTTTCTTTGTAATTCAAGCTTTAACGTCACACTCAGCTTGCCAGCGTTAACGTTAAAGAAGTAGTGGCAGAAAATATCGAAGGTGTCACAGCTCGAGCGAGAGAAGATTTCTTGGGACACGCACCCATAATCTACAAGATTTCAACGGCCTGTATTGCCAAGAACATGTTTAGCCCTTTTCCCTGCCGTTGACGAGCATAGTCGTCATGAGGTTTTCTACCGAAATTACCGACGCGCCTTAAGTCGTCATCAACAAAAACTGGACTACGCAGTGAACCAACGGCGACTATACTCGTCTTAGTTTTTTTAACAATGTGCTTGATTGGGCTGGTTGGTGCTGCATGGTAGACGAAGAATTAAAAACAGCGCTAAACACGGGACATGTATGTGCCCTCTTCTCGTCCAATGTTTAGCGATGTTTTTAATTCTTCGTCTAGTTTTGTTTCTTGACGCTAGATGGCCACACTTGTCCAAGCTGTACCATACGTGTCTCGGCTTACGCTGTATTGCCATCTTTCATTGTAGTGGCATTCGGTGAAGCCATATTCCAGCCATTGTTTCTACGCAAATACTGAAATGAAGGAGCCCCATTGAACAGCAATAATGGCGCCGTTTTTTTCAGAAAAAATCCCCTACAAAATAACCTAGGAAACTGCGGTACATTTGGTACAATTTCCGTCCTCTTCTCACGGTAAATAATTGGTTAAACCGAACACTTAAGTGCCTGCCGCCCAAGTGAGGAGGATAGGAAGGACCTCGGGACATCGACACGAACTCCGTTTGAGATAAACAACCAACAGCCTCGTAGGTCAGCGGCTCCAGTTAGGCTGTCATGCTTCCTTGCGGGCTGTCGCTCAGCAAGTGCGTTACTGTTTGCGTGATCGCATGGCCTCAAGTGCTCTCTGAAACCTGAACTGCGGCTGGGTGTTATGCAAACGTTTCGAAATAACTAACTCTATTTCGCGCGAGCATATGATCGAGGCTTTCAGCAGTGATAAGTGGGGTCTTTTTCTACGTTTAAACGCGAAAAAACAAAATGCATTATATTGGTGTCAGTACTCATTTGAGATCCAAACTATAGTTAAGATTAGGTGTGATCTTTTCATTCTCTTCAACTAATCAATGTTCTCTCTCAAATAGGTATTGAACATCTTGCTACAACATATTTATTTCATTTCATTTCACCGAATAAAATTTTATTGATAAAAGGAAACAAAAATAAGCGTTTGGAAGATAGGAATAATAATAAAAGTAGTACTGGTAGCAGAAGTAAATAGCATGAAGCAGGATGCCAGTTCACGTGAGGTGATCTATGCTAAGGTTGCCAGTTTATGCGGACACCTTGCCTCTCTACCTCTACATTAAAAAAAAAAAAAAAGGTGGTGTAACAAGCGGTCGGCTCGAGCGCGTTTATAATTGCGTAAAAGCCACAAATGGCCAAAAATTAACGCTGCAGACCTGAATCCAATCACTTAACCTTGATCGCAGATGGTGTACTACTTGATCTGCGAGGGCCACACAAAGGAAATCCCGGAGGTGGAGCTGAACTGCAACCAAGGGGTCAAAACAGCCGAATATGCGGAAAGGTATTCGGCTGTCCACTAGGGTCACCCATGAACCAGAGAGACAAGTGTCGACTGTGGAGCTGATGGCTCCCCTCACACCTTTTCCTCTGCACTGAGAAAAGATATTTACTGCTCTGCATTTGCGCATACGTGCGACGTGCGAGATGTCGATTCCCGCGCTCTTCCATTATTGGTTCATCTCATCAACGTGACTGTATTTAGTTTGTGTATCAGCGCTCACATCTATTCATTTGAGTGTTCTTTTTTTAACCAGTCGCAGCGATGTATGGGGGGTAAAAGCAGCGCAAAAAGACGGCATCGCGAGAAGGACAGGCACTAGATAGGTCAGGGTATTGACAAGCAAAACCTGAACATTGACGTTTTTCTTCTCGTGTTGGCGTCTTTTTTTTTTTTTCGCTTCAGGACCGCAGGAGGCAGAGTTCGTAGCGTGACCGCGAAACGCCGTGAACGCCTCCCCTCGTTCACGGCTTCTCGCTGCTATGTCTCTCTGTGTACCGAAAGCCGAGACTACCGATGCGCTCCCAATCTGTGGTAGTTAGTGACATGATGCATCACTTCACCGTTCCCAAACGGTGACCCCCCCCCACTTTCCAACAAAGTTCACAGTGAAAGGGAGAAGGTGTGAGAGATATAAGGCGCGTTTGTTAAACCTCATGCGTAAGCGTCGGTAGCGCAGCGGGCGCAACGGTCGGCGTCGATCGTCGCGGCACAAGAGGTCATGAGTTCGATATTTAGTGTAATCCAAATGAATAAGACTTTTCGTAATCTGTTCGAGTGCGTCTAAGCGAAGTCGCATGCGTGACGGAAATGATATGAGTGAAGTCTTGGTGGACCCCGGCATAAACCACTTTCCTGTTAACGTATAACGCAGAGCGAAAGATAAACAAGATGTGCATAACTAGTCCATGAACGGGTCGTTTATGTTTTAGTAGTTGTAGTCGTAGTATTTTTATTTTATCTCTTGGAATACAAGAACAAGGAACAGAACCAGAAGGTGTTTCATAAGCTTGATAGAGGCATCTGCACCTGGTATTAGCCACAGATACACATTTCTTGCATATACGCACAAAAAAAAAATATTTTGAGGTATCATGTAACCACATGAGCAAAAACAAAGCAGTTACAAAGGAGTACTGCCATCAAACCAAGCAACACATAACACACGTAATATACTGAAGATACACAAGTCTTACACATAAAGCAAAAACTAACAGAAAACTCGATGCATCGTATAACCACATGAGCAATAAAAGACCAGTACCTATGTGTTATAAACGGAACAACGACACTATTTCCGAACACTAGCGAAATTTCGTAGCACGATCTCCTTACAAGTTTTGTGCAATATTGGTTAGTGGTGATGTGTTAATTCTCTTTTCAACAAAATTTATTGAACTTAGTTTTTAATGTCCCTGGACTAACGTCAAACTGTAAACTATTCTCTAATTCATTAACTAATCGCATTGATTCGTATTGTACCGTTTGTTTTCCATTATTTGTCCTAGTTCTCCGTAAAAGCAGCAAATTTCTTTTAGCACGATACGTTGGTGATTTTTTTTATACCAGTTATTTGTGTGTAGCTGTTATAGCAGTTCAAAATAATATATTTGATTTTCCCTTAACATTTCATGTTTATGAAAGCTCACTGAAGAGCGTAAACAGTCCAAACTACCATATTAATTTTCGTAAGGACGAAATATTTTCCTTTGTAGCAGAATAAGTTTGTTATAATTTTTTTTGTTGTCGTCCACTATACTTGTACGCCGTAACAAAGTATTGAATAGAAGAAGACATTGTGCAAGTTTTTCTTTAACCACTGAGGAATAAGTGAACCAGTTGTGTACAGGCCTTTTACCGTTCCCGCAAGTTGCGGAAATAAATGAAGTAATGTGGACATTCCACTTTAAGTCTTGATTGCACCATACCCCAAGAAATATTTCATGTTTTTCATACTGTATAGTGTTCCCGTCAGAGCTTATATTTATGTCATATTTGACATGTTTATTTAATAAGCGGAATATAATATATGTCACCTTCTTAGCATTTAACTATAGCTTGTTTTGTTTAAGCGAATTTGAGAGTGATGTCACATACTAATTCACGTTTTTTTCCAGCGTCTCTAAGCGGCCAGATGTAAAATTTACGTTCAGGCCTTCTGCATACATAATAAGCTATGGGGAGGCGCGTATACATACAATATCATTTACATCAAGCAAAAAGAGCAAAGGACCCAATATAGAACGCTGGGGAACTCCTTGAGTCAACTGAAGCTGACTTGATGCGAGCAGAAACCGTGAAGCATGCTTATTATTTCAATACAGGCCCAATGCTCTCAGTGCATTGCATCGCTCGAAATTGTTTAATGTCGCCACGCTGTCTCCAGCAGCTGTTATCTGAAGATAGGCTGGCGTCATGCTCGAAAAACGGCGGCCATTCTGTGTCTTTGTTTACCTGAGGGAATCTGAAATACAAAAACGAAAAAAAGGAATTACTGTGTGCCTGACACTATCGACAGACAAACATTACCGCTCTTCAAATGCGAATATTTTTTTGCCGAACCAAAAGCATTTTGACCGCTGTGATCTATCTATCTATCTATCTATCTATCTATCTATCTATCTATCTATCTATCTATCTATCTATCTATCTATCTATCTATCTATCTATCTATCTATCTATCTATCTATCTATCTATCTATCTAATGCCTACGTCCAGGCATTTTGGTGTTCGTCTTCTATTCTTGATATATACCAAGATTCATCGAAGGACGGGAGCGTACAACGACCACGATTTAAAGGGATACATAACAGCGCAAACTTGAAAAGAAAGATTCGAGAAAAGAAGTAGGACGGGAAGCCTATATTCAGCCGGCCTCCCGAGCTCCGTCTCAGTGGCTGTCTCAAAAACTCTCCTTCAGAAGGTGAAGGGCATTGAAAGGAAAATATCTAGCCCCGTACAAAAAGAAGGCACGTCCGCAATGGTCCCGTACGTCCACCAACTTCCCCACAATCTTAAGAAGGTTGCCAATAGACACAGTGTGCACGTAATCTTCTCGGCACCACGCACGTTGGCTGGACTGTGCCCGCGGATCAGCCGCGTTGACAAAAAAATTGACGGCAGATCCACGAGGTGAATGATGATGAGATTGGGCGAAGCTCCTGGAAGTAATCATCGGTTAAACCGTGAAATTTCTTCCGTTAATTCGCCCGATAAAAATGACATGAAACGATTGATTAAATGTTTTATCAAACTTTTATTGCTGGTTTCCGTTGTCCTTTCATTATGACCGCTTTGTGGTCGGTGAAATGTAAGCTAAGTGGTTCTTGCACTGGTTGCAGCGGCATCCTTATCCGTACGAGCACACACCGACGGCAACGAGCATCGTCAACTACAAACCTGTATCGCGATATGGTTTTGATTATAAAACCATTGCTTTAGAAAACACCTGGCGTCTTTCGTTAAGCAGCTGGCGTCTTTTCGTTTTGCTTTAGAAACATCTGGCGTCTTTTCGTTTTGCTTTTAGAAAACATCTGGCGTCTTTCGTTGGTTTATTTCATCAATCAACGGCGTTTTGAACAAAATTTTTATTGTTTAATCACGCACAGGAGAAATCTCACCAGGCACTACCTTGGAGGTAAACAATGGCTGCTACTGGGAATGAGAGACAGCAGAAGTCGGCTTTTTTTTTTTTAACGTTTCCTACTGGAACATGCCAATGGCTGCTAATGGGGAATGAGAGACAGGAGAATTCGGCTTTTAGTTAACGCGCACGCTGCGAATTTTTTATTGCTCAACAACGCACAGGAGAAATCTCCCACCGGCACCACCTTGGAGGTCAAAGCGTAAGACTGGTTACGCACTACGACTACGACTACGACAACGACGAGGGACGAACGGGTGCCGCTTTTAAGGAGCTTCGCCCCTAAAAGCTCGGATGCCCGCAAGAAGCACACCAGACCTTACGTGAAATGAGCGACGGGAGTGTACGAAATGAACCATGACGTTCCCACCCCGAAAAATAAAAGTAGAGCGTAGGTAGAAAAACAACAGCTCGAGAAAGCTTTGAACAGGAATTGAACAGGAACAGGAACAGGAGTCTGAGTTTTTCGCAACAGCTTGACCGTCTAAAGAAGGCTGGCTTTGCGCAAACCACGCTTATCTCAGTATGTGAACAGCTTGTCAAAAAACCGCCAGGCCTTGCGCGGAACTCGCAGCACAGCCACAGCGAAAGCTGGGAGAGCGGCTTTTCTAGAGCCTTTTACAGCGAAAGCTGTTATGAGATCACAACAAGGGTCATTCCTGCGCCGTAGTTGTCCGCCGCCGCCGCCGCCGCCGCCATCGCCGGCGTCCATAACCAATATCGCACGAAATAAGAAAAAAACTAAATAAATAAAAAACACCTATGACAGAATGGGAATCGAACCCGGGTCTTCTGCGTGGCAGCCCAGCACTCTACCCCCTGAGCTACGCCGCTGCTTCAAAGTGCTGTGCAAACTGACCCTATGCAGGCTTCACGTCGGCTAAGGAATCGCGTTAACGTGTGTTGTAAAGCGTTTTAAAACAGTGAAGTAAGATCCAGGCGTCACACAATGCGAATTGCGTAACGAGTGGGGTGTTGAATGCTCCAACCCATTACAAAAGACTCAGGCAAAATTCTTCATCGTCGTCAGGCACAGCATCAACAAAGTGCACATAGAGAGAGAGAGAGATAAAGAAGAGGTGCACATAATGCGTCACAAGAGTGTAGCGGGTACCGCTCTTTTCTGAAGAATGACGAATAATGGCATAGTAGACGCTTCCCCACTACAGAAAAATTGTGATGATTTATGGCGTAGTGGGTACCATGCAAGTGCGCTTGTAGTAGTTTCCCCGAGAGTGTTTTAAAAAGGCTCTAAAAAGGCCGCTCTGCCCAGCTTTCGCTGTAGCTGTGCTGCGCATTCCGCGCAGGCCTGGCGTTTTTTTTTAAAACATTCATGTTAAGGCTACCTGTCTTAACATGAATTCCCACAAACTAGCCCAGTTATCCGTTCTCGTGTATGGAACCCGCACACACAAGCTAACACAGATAATCTTGAATCCATACAGCGGAAAGCTGTACGGTTCGTATTTAATGCCTACCAACTCGACAACCCAACTCTGTCAGCTCTTTTGGAAAGCGCTAAGCTCGAAACTTTGGAATGGAGACATTGACACGAAAGAATGAAGTTGTTCTACCTCATATATAATGACAAGCTAGTAATACAGAAAACCAATTACATCGAACCAATTTTTTCGCCTCGAAACGCACTCCACCTGCCCTAAAACAATTGGTGAGCACCTCTGTTATACTAACATATTGTCACGTGGGTGTGACGTCGACGAAGGCAGCAGGCGACGTGTTTAAGATTGAAACTGTTTATTAGGCCGAACTTGTGGCCGTTAAACCGAAAGTAAGATTACAGCAATACACGCTGGCACTGATAGCGGCGAACAGAGCGTCGGCCGTCGATCAAACTGAACATCGTTGGAGCGCGCCGGCTTTTATGCATCACGCGTCGAACATTCTAGCCTTATCACTGGTCATCGCGCAAGCTCTGGAATAATCTCGAGTGGTCTCGTCTTGCGCGCAATCTTAACAAAACGATCTACAATAATCGCGAAGGTTCCAGAACAATAAGGCGCGGTTTGAGCTGAGCTTTGCTGACGGTCTCTGTGGGCGAAAACCGAATACAACATAAGTGAAAATAAGAATAGCGCGTGGCAATGCCCCCCCTCTGAAAAGGCAACGTTCCGATGCTTAAAACAGAACACGGGGGGAAAATGCATGCAATAATAAATCACAACAATAAAGAAAGAAAGTACAATAATTAAGCAATAAGTGCAGTCCTCAGGTTTGCTAACGCGCGTAATACGGCTTGAGGCGCACGACATGGACGACTTCAGGTCGCGCACGGCGCCGTTGATAGTTCGTTATGCCGTCCGGGACGACCTCGTAGTCCAGAGCACCGAGACGTCGAAGCACCTTGTACGGCCCGAAGTATCGCCGAAGGAGTTCTTCACTAAGTCCACGTCGGCGTATCGGTGTCCACACCCAAACGCGGTCGCCGGCCTGGTATTCCACGAAGCGTCGTCGCAGATTGCACCGGCGGCTGTCGGTCGTCTGCTGATTCTTGATGCGCAGGCGGGCGAGTTGTCGGGCTTCTTCAGCGCGCTGAAGGTAGACGGTGACGTCGAGGTTTTCTTTGTCGGCGACGTTGGGCAGCATGGCGTCGAGCGTCGTTGCCGGGTTCCTACCGTAGACCAACCTGTATGGCGCCATCTGTGTCGTCTCCTGCACGGCCGTGTTGTATGCGAAGGTCACGTACGGAATGATGGCGTCCCACGTCTTGTGTTCGACGTCGACGTACATGGCCAGCATGTCGGCGATGGTCTTATTTAGACGCTCGGTCAGGCCGTTGGTCTGTGGGTGGTACGCGGTGGTCCGGCGGTGGCTTGTGTGGCTGTATCCCAAGATCGCCTGGGTTAGGTCAGCCGTAAACGCCGTACCTCTGTCGGTGATGAGAACCTCTGGGGCGCCGTGTCGAAGGACGATGTTCTCAACGAAGAACTTGGCTACCTCGGCGGCACTGCCTTTGGGCAGGGCTTTTGTTTCGGCGTAGCGGGTGAGGTAGTCGGTGGCCACGACGATCCATTTATTTCCGCAAGTCGACGTTGGGAACGGCCCCAGGAGGTCCATCCCGATCTGCTGGAACGGTCGCCGAGGAGGCTCGATCGGCTGAAGGAAGCCTGCTGGTCTTGTGGGCGGTGTCTTCCGTCGCTGACAGTCTCGGCACGTCCTTACGTAGCGGGCGACGTCGGTGGCAAGGCGCGGCCAGAAGTACTTTTCCTGTACTCTTGCGAGCGTGCGGGAAAGTCCGAGGTGTCCAGCCGTCGGGTCGTCGTGTAGTGCCTGGAGGACTTCTGGTCGCATTGCTGCAGGCACCACGAGAAGGTAGTCGGCTCGAAGTGGCGAGAAATTCTTCTTTATGAGAACGCCGTTTCGCAAGAAAAAGACGACGCGAGTCCTCGCTTGAATGCCTTTGGAACAATGGCGGTCTTGCCCTTCGAGATACTCCACAAGGCCCCTGAGTTCCGGATCGGCTCGCTGTCGTTCGGCGAAGTCGTCGGTAGTTATGGTTCCCAAGAAGAAGTCATCCTCCTGGTCATCCTGCGGCGGCGGCTCGACGGGGGGCGCGAGACAAGCAGTCGGCGTCAGAGTGTTTTCGTCCGGACTTGTAAACGACGGTGACGTCGAATTCTTGAAGTCTCAGACTTCCATCTTGCGAGACGACCTGAAGGGTCCTTCAGGTTAGCTAGCCAACACAAGGCGTGGTGGTCGCTCACAACTTTGAAGGGCCTGCCGTAGAGGTAGGGGCGAAACTTTGACGTTGCCCAGATGATGGCAAGGCACTCCTTTTCTGTTGTGGAATAGTTGGCTTCTGCCTTGGATAGCGACCGGCTAGCATAACTGATAACCCTTTTCCACGCCGGCAGTTCTCTGGACAAGTACGGCGCCGAGTCCTACGCTGCTTGCGTCGGTGTGGATTTCCGTGTCGGCGTGTTCGTCGAAATGCGCAAGTATTGGAGGCGTCTGCAGGCGTTGTTTCAATTCTTGAAATGCTTCGACTTGCGCCGCTTCCCACTTGAATTCCACGTCGTTTTTCGTGAGCTGAGTTAGTGGCTCGGCGATGCGTGAAAATTCCTTGACGAAGCGTCTATAATAGGCGCACAAGCCGAGAAATCGGCGTACGGCCTTCTTGTCGGTAGGCGGCGGGAAGGCAGCGATGGCAGCTGTTTTCCGTGGGTCGGGGCGAACTCCAGACTTGCTGATGACGTGACCCAAGAACAGGAGTTCCTCGTATGCGAAGCGGCACTTTTCTGGCTTCAGGGTGAGTCCGGAGGCCTTTATTGCTTGAAGTACTGCGTCAAGTCGGCGGAGGTGTTCGTCGAAGTTTGAAGCAAACACAATGACGTCGTCCAGGTACACCGGGCAAGTCTGCCACTTCAATCCTGCCAGCACTGTATCCATAACCCGTTGGAAAGTCGCAGGCGCTGAGCAAAGACCGAAGGGCATGGCTTTGAACTCGAAGAGACCGTCTGGTGTTATAAACGCGGTCTTCTCTCGGTCTCTCTCGTCGACTTCAATTTGCCAATAGCCGGTCTTGAGGTCCATCGACGAAAGGTACCTGGCGTTGTGGAGTCGATCCAGGGTATCGTCGATCCGTGGTAGAGGGTACACGTCCTTCTTCGTTATTTTGTTCAGGCGGCGATAATCGACGCAGAAGCGTAGGGTTCCGTCCTTTTTCTTCACTAACACCACGGGTGACGCCCACGGACTCTTTGAAGGCTGGATGATGTCGTCGCGTAGCATTTCGTCGACTTGGTTCTTTATGGCCTCGCGTTCCCGCGTTGAAACTCTGTACGGGCTCTGACGTAGTGGCCTGGCGCTTTCGTCTGTTATGATGCGGTGTTGTGCGACTGGGGTCTGTCGAACTCTTGACGATGACGAAAAGCAGTCCTTGTATTGCAGGAGCAGGGTTTTGAGCTGTTCTTGTTTATGCGTCGGAAGGCTCGGACTGACGTCGAAAGTTAGTTGGTGAGCTTGGTTCGTCGTAGCATGTTCGGTAAACTCGGCGAGGGCGAGGGCGTCGCTGGCTTCCTCATTTTCTTCGATGTAGGCGACCGTCGTGCCTTTGCTCACATGCTTGTATTCGTTGCTGAAGTTCGTGAGCATCACTGTTGCTTTCCCTTCACGCAACTCGGCGATGCCTCTTGCGACGCAAATCTGATGGTTTACAAGCAGGTGCTGATCGCCCTGGATGACGCCTTCGAAGTCTGTGGGTTTTTCGGTGCCGACGGAAATTATGAAGCTGGAGAGAGGCGGAACGGTGACGTGCTCGTCTATCACGTTCAATGCATGGTTCCCCGGCGTCGTCTGGGTAGGCAGCGCTTTTTCTGAAGTTAGTGTTATCGACTCAGACCTTAGGTCGATGACGGCACCGTGGTCACTTAGGAAGTCCATTCCAAGTATCACATCCCTTGAACAGTGTTGTAGGATAATAAAGCTCGCAGGATAAGTCCGGTTATTGATGGTGACCCTCGCCGTGCAGACTCCAATTGGCGTTATCAGGTGGCCTCCAGCTGTCCGGATTTCGGGTCCACTCCAAGCGGTCTTTACTTCCTTCAGCTTGGCGGCGAATGGCCCACTGACAACGGAATAGTCGGCACCAGTGTCGACGAGAGCGGTGACGTTGTGACCGTCGATGAGAACGTCAAGGTCGCTAGTCCGTCGTCTTGCGTTGCGGTTAGCTCGCGGCGTCGGGTCATGGCTGCGTCGATTTGTTGCGCTGCGTCCATCATGCTGCGTCGTCAGATCTAGCTTGGTCCACGAGGTTTCGTCGGCAGGGCTCTGTCTGCTTCGCGTCGTGGTCAGCAGGTTTCGTCGCGGCGTCATCGTCGGCGTCGGCGGAGGATCTTCGGTAGTTCGACGTACAGCAACCGCACCTCCATCGGTTGCTGCCCTTAGATTTTCCGGGTAAGGGCTCGGAGATCGGCCCCGAGCCGGACTGGTGTACTGCCTGCGATGCGGTGAGGTGTAGCGGCCTGGCGACGGCGAACGGTAAGGTCGTCGGGGTGTCCACTGCGCTCCTGTGAGGTAGTCGGCGATGTCACGAGGTCGTTCGCCCGGCTGCGGACGCGGCGCGTTTACGGCGAAACCACGCAGTCCCATCTCCCGGTACTGGCAGCGGCGGTACGTGTGCCCGCCTTCACCGCAGTGGTAGCATAGGGGGCGGTGGTCAGGGACGCGCCAAACGTAGGTCTTCCTCGGAGGGTAGCGCTGGCTGGCAGGTGGCCGGTATGGCGCCGGTGGTGGTGGGGGGCGGTGCCTGGCGGCGGAACTGCGGCGGTGCGAAGTCTTCACGTGGGCGCGACGGGGGAGCGTTACGCCGCGCTGCAGCAGCGTAGCTCATCGCTTGTGGCTCGCGCTGCACTGGTTCAGGTGCGCCCAGAACTTGCCGGATTTTCTGGCGCACGACGTCGGCGATCGGCTGCTCCTGAGGCTGCGAAGTTGGCAACAATTTGCGCAGCTCCTCCCGAACGATTGCTCGGATGGTGTCGCGCAGGTCGTCGGGATGCAGTGCTTGAACCTCCCCGTAGGTCGTCAAGGGAATGCGGCGGTTGTACTGGCTAGTACGCATCTCCAGCGCCTTCTCGATCGTCGTAGCCTCCGAGACAAATTCCGTGACTGTCTTTGGTGGGTTGCGTACAAGGCCGGCAACAGGTCTTGCTTAACCCCACGCATCAAGAAGCGAACCTTCTTTTCTTACGGACATGGTTGGGTCAGCGTGGCGGAAGCGTCGGGTCATTTCCTCCGCGAAAATGGTGACGCCTTCGTTAGGAAGTTGCACCCGTGTCTTCCAGTAAGGTTGCAGCCCTTTCCTTTCGGACGACACTCGTGAACGTTTCCAAAAAAGTGCCGCGAAAGGTGTCCCAGGTTCGAAAAGAGTGGACTGCCGATTCTCGAACCAGGTCCTAGCTGCGTCGTCCAAGTAAAAGTACACGTGGCGCAGCTTGTCGTCGGCATCCCAATTGTTGAATGTGGAGACCCTTTCGAATGTCTCAAGCCAGGTTTCGGGGTCTTCACTTTGAGATCCGTGAAACGTCGGCGGCTCTCTGGGTGGCTGCATCACGATTGCCGCGGGAGGCACTGCGGCCGTCATCGTGCTTGTTGTCTTCGTCGCTGGCGCCAGGATCTTGCGGGTAGGGGTCCGTATTCTGGCGGGAGAGCCTTGCTGCCTGCGGCTGGCTCGCTGCTCAGTGTTGACGTCGGTGTCCCCTTGGCGTTGTGGGCTTGGCTCACGGCTGGAAGGGGGCGTTCGGTACATGGACCGGGAAGCACCTCCACCAGATGTCACGTGGGTGTGACGTCGACGAAGGCAGCAGGCGACGTGTTTAAGATGAAACTGTTTATTAGGCCGAACTTGTGGCCGGTAAACGGAAAGTAAGATTACAGCAATACACGCTGGCACTGATAGCGGCGAACAGAGCGTCGGCCGTCCATCAAACTGAACATCGTTGGAGCGCGCCGGCTTTTATGCATCACGCGTCGAACATTCTAGCCTTATCACTGGTCATCGCGCAAGCTCTGGGAATAATCTCGAGTGGTCTCGTCTTGCGCGCGATCTTAACAAAACGATCTACAATAATCGCGCAGGTTCCAGAACAATAAGGCGCGGTTTGAGCTGAGCTTTGCTGACGGTCTCTGTGGGCGAAAACCGAATACAACATAAGTGAAAATAAGAATAGCGCGTGGCAATATACAGGTACTCTTTTTTTTCCCCGTGCAATCAACGAGTGGAACAAATTGCGACCAGAGGTTCTTGAAAGTGTCGATCTGAAATTATTTCTTCGCGCTTTACCTGCTCCATCTGCCTGATAGCTGCACTTCCATTTCTTTGACAGTGCGCCTTATTCTTGTACCCATCTCAGTAAAACTGAATGCCTGGTCAATTTGTCACGCTTGTATACTTACACGCCCGGGTGCTCTTTTTGCTATGTTGCCGACTTTATTTCTACTACAGGTGTTACCTGGTGCTTCAACTTTTTTTTTTGCCCGCACAGAAAAACCTGCTGTGCACTACTTTTCGGATGCTTTTTGTAATGCTTTGTGCGGCACGGCAATTGTGGACTGTATTTCAAGCTTTTGTCTTTGTGAATCAACGCGGTTTTTGTAAACACTATCTATACTGCTGTATAATCTGCTCAATATTTTTTGTACTTCCGGCATGCTGTTATGTTCATTGTGCCGCCACCCCTGCCAAAGGTCTGGCATTCAGATTGGTAGTATTCTCC